>PVKA01002662.1:0-121665 GCA_004027165.1 Ctenomys sociabilis | reverse complement strand
TACAATTCAATGAAAATTCAAGTACAACTTACCGGAATTTATGGGATGCGATGAAAGCAGTTCTTAGAGGGAAAATAATAGCTATGAACTCACACATTAGGAAAACAGAAAGGGAACAAATTAGCACCTTAATGTTGCACCTCCGACAACTAGAAAAAGAAGAGCAAACAAAACCCAGAGCACAAAGACGGGAAGAAATCATAAAGATTAGAGCAGAAATTAATTCAATTGAGATGAAGAAAACAGTTCAAAGAGTCCACAAATCAAAAAGTTGGTTCTTTGAAAAAGTAAATAAAGTTGATAAGCCTCTTGCCAACCTCATCAAAAAGAGGCAAAAGAAAATTCAAGAACAAGTGATAAGGAATGAAAAGGGTGAAATCACCACAGACCCAGCGGAAATTCAGAAGATTATCAATAGTTACTTCGAGAATCTTTACGTTCACAGAATAGAAGACATGGAAGAAATGGACAGATTCCTCGAAAGGTACAAATTACCAAAACTGAATCAAGAAGATATTACAACTCTCAATAAGCCAATAACAACCAATGAAATACGAAATATAATAAAAAGCCTACCGACAAAGAAAAGTCCAGGTCCTGATGGACTCACAGCTGAATTCTACAAGAAATTTATAGAAGATATAATCCCCACACTCCACAAACACTTCAGTGAAGTTGAAAAGGAAAAAGTCCTCCCAAAATCATTTCTGGCGGCAAGTATAGTACTGATTCCAAAATCAGGAAAAGACACAACCAAAAAGGTGAACTACAGGCCAGTCTCCCTCATGAATATAGACGCAAAAATACTCAACAAAATCCTGGCAAGTAGAATACAGCAAATAATCAAGAAGATCATACACCATGACCAGGTAGGATTCATCCCAGGGATGCAAGGATGGTTCCATATTTGAAAATCTATAAATGTAATACACTATATTAATAGACTGAAATCTAAAAACCACATGATCATCTCAATTGATGCAGAGAAAGCTTTTGACAAAGTCCAACACTCATTCATGTTCAAGGTCCTATAGAAAATTGGAATAGTTGGACTCTATCTTAACTTGATAAAAGCCATCTATGACAACCCAAAAGCTCATATAATCCCAAATGGGGAAAAACTGAAATCTTTTACTCTTAAATCAGGTACAAGACAAGGATGTCCTCTATCACCTCTCCTATGCAATATAGTCTTGGAATCCTTAGCAACAGCCATTAGAAAAGAGGCAGAAATAAAGGGAATAAGAATAGGTAAAGAAGAAGTTAAATTATCACTATTTGCAGATGACATGATACTTTACTTGAAAGACCCCAAGAATTCCACCAAGAAACTACTAGATCTGATATGGAAATTCAGTAGCATAGCAGGATACAAAATCAATACTCAAAAGTCAATAGCATTCCTCTACACAGATAACAAGCACACCGAAAGGGAAACAATAGAAACAATACCTTTTACAATAGCACTAAGGAAAATGAAATACCTTGGGATTCACTTAACCAAGGAAGTCAAAGATCTTTTCCAGAAAATTACAACATCCTAAGAGATTATAGAGGATTTCAGAAAATGGAAAGATATTCCATGCTCCTGGATAGAAGGAACCAACATCGTGAAGATGGCCATACTCCCAAAATTGCTGTACAGATTTAGTGCAATCCCTATCAAACTGCCACCAACATACCTCCCAGACATAGAGAAATCATTCCTAAAATTTATTTGGAACCACAAACGACCTAGAATAGCAAAGGCAATCTTGGCCAATAAAGACAAGGCAGGAGGCATCACAATTCCTGACTTGAAATTATACTGCAAAGCCACTGTGATAAAATCAACATCGTACTGGCAACAAAATTGACCTGAGGATCAGCAGAATAGATTAGAAGATGCAGAGGCATCTATAATCACACTCAGCCATCTTATCTTCGACAAAGGGGCTAAACAAGCTCACTGGAAGAAAGATAGCCTCTTTAACAAATGGTGCTGGAAAGCTTGGCTTTCTACATGCCGAAAACTAAAACTTGACCCAGCTCTATCACCATGCACTAAGTTAAAGTCAAAATGGATTAAAGATCTAAACATTAAAACAGAAACACTCAATCTCCTGGAAGAGAAAGTAGGGGGAACTCTTGAAGACATAGGAGTAGGTAAAGAGTTCATGAACAAACATATATTAGCACAGGAAGCAGTTGAAAGAATCAACAACTGGGATCAACTCTTAAGGAGATTCTGCATGTCAAAAGAAATTGTCAACAGAGTGAAAAGACAACCCACAAATTATGAAAAAATCCTAACTAATAAGCAATCAGACAGAGGTCTACTGTCTAGAATATGTAAAGAACTAAGATATAACAGGGCCCTCAAATTTAAAGACCCAATTCAGAAATGGGCATCTGAGATGAATACACACTTCTCAGAGGACAAAATTAAAGAAGCGAATAAATATGTGAAAAAATGCTCCACATCGCTAGTCATCTGTGAAATGCAAATAAAAACAACACTGAGATACCATCTCACTCCAGAAAGAATGGCTATCATAAGGAAATCAACCAACAACAAATGCTGGAGAGGTTGTGGAGAAAAGGGAACACTTCTCCACTGCTGGTGGGAATGTAGACTGGTACAACCATTGTGGAGGTCAGCGTGGAGACTCCTCAAAAGAGTAGGACTAGAATTCCCATTCAAGCCAGCTGTCCCCCTAGTGGGAATTTTCCCAAAGTATCTCAAAACATTGTATCCTAGTGATATATGTGTACTTATGTTTATAGCAGCACAATGTGTGATAGCAAAATCTTGGAAACAACCAAGATGCCCATCACGTGAGGAATGGTTGAAAAAGATGTGGTATTTCTATATAATGGAGTACTACTCAGCTATTAAGAATGATAAGTTTGAAGCATGTATACTGAAGTGGATGCCCTTGAACATATACTCATAAGTGAAATAAACCAGACACACATGTGTAAATATCGTATAGTCTCCCTAGTATAAGAAGCAAAAAGCAGAAATGCAAAAGGAAACGTACAACAACAACTAAAATCAATTGAGCCTGATAAGGCAAAGTGAATGGCATATGCTGCAGGATACTGATCAACTTTTCTTCTGGATGGTTAACATCCTAAGTTCACAGACCAAAGTTGGAGAAATAGAAGAGCCACAAGGCCAGCCAACATTTTGGCCCAAGCCTTTCAAGGTCAGCGAAGACTCAGGACTTAGGAGAACCTGTACTGCAACATCATGAAACTCAGGTGAGCTCCAAATTTTCTGAACAAGGAGATTATGGAGCCACAGAGGAAAGATATCGAAGTTCTACAGTGTGCCTGGGGAGAGTCACATGGTGAGAAAACTTTTTCTCAGGCTCTCATAGAGAGTAAACTGGTCAAGCTTTGGCCATGACTCACCCACATGGATGACACAGACAAAGGATCTTCAGAATAAGATACAGGACTACAAGATAAACCCTGAGGGGACTTCACTGACCTCATAAGAAACATAAAGTACAGGCCGGGCGTGGTGGCGCATGCCTGTAATCCCAGCACTCGGGAGGCTGAGGCAGGAGGATTGTGGTGAGTTCGAGACCAGCCTGAGCTACAAAGTGAGTTTAAGGTCAGCCTGAACTGCATAGTGAGACCCTGTCTCAAAAAGACAAAAAAAAAAAACATAAAGTACATGTGTTGGTATATAAGTCTTGCTCTATCTAGGTCTTAACCATCCAGCAGAAAAGTATAAAAATGAAGTATACATCGCAGGGCCATAATATTAAGTTGAGCTATAAATGGCTATGGTTGACAACATCTTCCACTATTATTGTGGAATGCTGGACTGTGTTGGATTGTGTTGTCGAGTTCAAGCACCTAAGTTAGTTGAATGATAATGGAGTGCCCATCTCTGACAGGGTAGAGCAAGGAAGGGGTATAGAATGGAAGAATCATGATGTGTGTGTATGGACAGTACAGTTGGGATTGATAACGCTGTGCTTCTAAGATTTGCACTAATGTTGGTTGAACAGGATATTATGTCAGCTTCTAGTACTATGGACAACTGCTAGGGAAATATCAAGGTAGAAAGTATTAATTATTGAATCTTTGATGCAATTCAAGTATAAAAAATAAGATACGCAAACAGCTAGTCTCTTAATTTAGTGATAAGAGACATACAGCATAATAATGTCTGTAAGTATAATATCATGTATACACCTTTTGTGATACCAAAACATTATGAAAACAGTTTGCAATGTATTAATTTATCAAATCCATCTTGGCAAGGTATATTAAAACTGTCTCATCGATATTTGTACTTCAATAAAGCAAAAGTAAAATAAAATATAATAAAATAAAAATTTTGTGAGAAGCAAAATTTGCACTAATAGTGGTTGGACAAGATAATATGTTGGCTTCTAGTACTATCGACAACCTCTAGGAAGATAACAAGGTAGAAAGTATTGATTATTGAACCTGTGATATAATTCAGCTATAAAAAATAAGGTAGTATACAGCTATACTCTCTTAATTCACTGATGAGAGACATGTGCTATAATAGTGTCTATAAGTATAATATCATATATGCACCTCGTATGATACCAAAGCATTACGAAAACAGTTTGCAATGCATTAATTTACTGAATCTGTCCTGTCAACTTGTCTTAAACCTATCTCATTGCTATTTTCTGTTCAATAAAAATAAAAAATAGAAAATAAATAAATAAAATAAATGTTCACTTTGCAGCAAAAAAGACATTCTGTGTATCATTTACATTAAAAATTTAAAATTCACAAATATTCATATACATATAGTATTAATCTATAATATATAGTAAAATTACAAAAGTGTGCAAGGTACTGAAATACCAACTTTAGAGAAGTAAGGAACTAAGAACAAAGATGCAAAATCCATCTGCAGCAGTCTACGAGTGTAAAAATGGTAAAAAGATGAGACAAACGTGGCAAACATTATTATCCATGTAATCTTAGTAGTGGGTATATGTCTCTTAACTGCTTCCTATATTAAATATTTTCAAGTATAACATAATTAAGATAAGTATGTAGGAGAAGCTCAGGAAATAGTTTTACTAATTAAAAGATCTGGAATTGTCAAAAATGTGATACTTCATCCACTACTGGCGGAGGTATAATTAGTGTAAGCTCATCTGGGAGAAACTGAACAATGCTTTTCAAGTCATAAATGCATGTGTGGCTTATGCTTTAAAAACTCTAATTCTACAAATTTGTCCTTATGAGATTTCTTCTCATGAGACTTGCACATGAAGATGCATCTATAAAATTAGCTGCTGAACTATTAATTTAAATATTAAAATGTAACCAGTTTACATATTATAATGAAATCATTTAATGGAATTTTTGCAATTACTTAAAATAATATGATAAAATGATGTTTAATAATACAGTCTACTACACACAATATATTACTGAGTGATAAGTGATAATGTGCTTATTACTTTTGATTGCAAAAGTAATAAGCACATTATGTCTCACTATAATAAACTGAATTTGGGTACATATTTGTGGGTATATGTGTGTGTTTAGGTGAGGAGGGCTACAAAAAAATCTACCTAATGGTAACAATTAATTATAGGGCCTGCCAGACAACTCGGCAGACCGAAGTGCCTGCTTAGGCAAAGTGTAGGGACCAAGGTTCAATCCCTGGCATCACCTGCCATGCCAGCCCCACTGCTGAGATGGAAACTGAGACTGGATGTGGTGGCAAATGCCTGTAATCCCAGCAACTGAGAGGCTGAAAACAGGAGGACCACTATGAGTCTTATCTATGTAGTTAGACCCTGGAGACCTTGTACTAAATACATAAAAAGTAAAATAAAATTAAAATAATGTATGCAATAGGAGTATGAATAATTTCAATTTTCTGTATAATTTTTCACATTTTTATAACATAAAATGCTTTTGTAATTTAGAAAAGCACGTTATTAAATCTGATATAGCTATAAGGTTCCTATAACTGGTTCCCATCAAGCACCCTCAGAGGTTGATGATATATTCCATAAAAGCAAGTATTACTTCCAGTTGAGCAAGTGAATAAGAAACATCAACGGAGAAATGTCTAGAGTTTGATTGCAAAGTGTGAGACTACCTTTGTAACTATGTCTCCCATAACTCCATCTTGTTGGCCAGGCGTGGTGGCGCATACCTGTAATCCCAGCACTTGGGAGGCTGAGGCAAGAGGATTATTGTGAGTTTGAGACAAGCCTGAGCTACAAAGTGAATTTAAGGCTAGCCTGAACTGCATAGTGAGACCCTGTCTCAAAAAGACAAAAAAAAAAAAAAAAACCTCCATCTGTTATGTCTCCCATTTTTAACTCCATCTATTATTATTACAGATAGAGTGTTAGAATCCTCTATCCATAAAACAGACTGAGCACTTGCTCAAACTGTGGCACAAGGCCACCATTGTAGAAATTCGTAGATGGATACTGTTGTGTCCCTGCCCATCAAAAGAAAGCCTCCTGAGTAACTCCAGAGAAATGTTTTGTGATTTATTATCCACCTCAGTGATACCAAGTCTAGAATTCCCAGGCTTAATCCTGAAAGGAAATCAGCCCAGTGAGAACCTGGGTTAGAAACACTTCAGTCAGTGCCCTTTGAACTTCATCTTCCCATAGGATTTATTTATTACAGGTGAAGTAGCAAGGCAGAAAAGCATACATCAGCACAAGGATCCTTTCCACGTGGAAATCATTTAATTCTCACAACTTCAGGCAGCTCATGTCACTAGATATGCTCTGCAGATGAGAAACTTAGGGCAAGGCCACACATGTGATATGATCAGAAAATATGCTGAATGCTGCTATCAAGTGCCATCCAGTGGCAAGCTGGCGATCTTCAACATGAGACACAGCAAACTGAACTGTAGTAATGAATGGTATGAGACAAATTTCAGCTTGTTTGATACAGTCAATCTGTTGGGAGTCCTGGTTGAAGGAAGGTATGTTTTAAAGTGTGCCGTATTGAATCATGAACAGTGCACTAACATGAAATTTTGTCGCTGCATTGGAGTTTTGAGATCTTGCCAGCTTTTAAGAAATGGCATCTCAGGAGGTAAAGCTTGGGTCTCTGGTTATGTACCTGAGAACAACATTCAGAATTCTCAGGTAAGAATCACCCAGTTCTTGAGTGGGGACAAAAAAAGCATGTCAATCAAGATCCAACAGCAAGATGATATTGATTGTGTTTTTTGACCTCTATGGAACTGTGCAACCTGACTTTGTACTCATCAATCCTCTAGTGAACCCTAGGCATCTTAGATTATTTAAGGAAAGAGTGAGTGTACAGGAAACACCCTCAGAATTGGGCAAATGGTTTCATCCTCCATTGTGACAACAGGGTGATGCACATTGCATCTGGTATGAAAATTTTCATTAAATAAAATCACGACATTGTGTCATCACCCTCCTTATTCAGAGAATCTGGCACTCTTTATTTCGGGCTCTTCCTCAAATTCAAGATGACCACGAAAGGTAAAATAATCTGAATCTATTCAGGACAGTGAGACTATACTATTAAAGAAATGTATGAAAGAGGACTCCTAGAACTGCTTCAGAAAATGGCAAGAATAATGGGATAAGTGTGTTCAAAGCAGGGGGTGGGTACTGTGAGGATAATTAATGACAATGTTGTTTCATGTAATAAATTTAAAATTTTACATATTGTTTATCATACTATGCATCTAAGATTTCATCAAGCTGGCATTAAAACCCAGGACTATTAACATCCAAGTCCTAGTTTCATCTTCTTAAGCTAAATTGCTTTTCATTAATAGACACACAGTTTCCTTACATGTTGGTCATATGTCATTGTCTTCAAATGAAATAATACTTTATTTATAAATGAACTAAACAGTTTAAGGCAGAGGGCTACTGAAAGAGGGAACCCAGACCTTCTCCTCTGGGGTTTTAAGTGGATGCTGAACCACATATTGAATCCCAAAACTAAAGTTTGTTTCCTCTGCAGAGGTGAGTCAGACAGCATAGCCTGGACCTTGCCCAAGCCCACATCAGTAAAGCCTTGTCTTACAGTTGTTCTTACCACAGACACATGCTCCTGACCTCCAAGACTCCTTCTTTCTGAGGCTGCCATCCCTCTCCTAATTATAGAAACCCTTCTCACTGCTCATCCTGCCCCTCTTTAATCAATTCTCCCCTACAAGCTAAGTGATCATATCATATCATTCCTACTCCAACTCTCCCTTATGACCTGTATTAATGCTCAGAATGAGATATAAACTGATATCCTACAGGGACCAAAGTTAGTGAGTGCCTGCCTCTCTCTCTTAGCCTGGGGTCCTCATAAACCAGACACTGAAGCAAAGGTTTAGGTATATTTACTAAGGAATAGCACCAAATGGAAAGAGGAAAGACAGAAAAGCAAAGCAAGCCAAGAGGAGAGTACCTCACTAGCTGCCTCTACCAAAATACAACTGCATCTCAAGACAGTCCACCAGAGGACAGAAAAGAATTCATCTGCCATATCTCCCATTGATCAAACATTCATTATTCAGAAAGTTCATCACTCTAACTCCCACTTTCTCAGAAGTGTCCTGAGTACCTCATGGGTCAGTGTCAGTAGGAGAATTCTGGGGTAAGAAATCATTATTTTTAATATGTGTTGAATGAATGGATGGTGAATGACTAAATAATGTACTTAAATGCAAAACCAAAGTGAAAGTTGAAAAGGTCAATGTACAGTACAAGACATTGAAAACAAAGGAACCCAAATGTGAAACCAACATCCCACATGGAAATCTCTATTTCTTGGACTTGGAGATCCCAGCTAAGAGGAGATTAGTGCTCAGATATCAAAGACTTACCACATCCTTCAACGTCTTCATGTTTCATGAATCTTGCTTTTCATAGTCAAATCCTGGATCCCACTTCTTTCTTTTTTCTCTAGCAATATCTAGGACAATCAACTCTTTATGTATCCCAATAGTTTGTCCCCCAAACAACTATTCCACAAGAGCTTTTGCAAAACTTTTCCCTAAAAGAGATAGTTCATGCCTTACCAGGTTTAACCTCAGATGACCAGAACAATAAGAAAATCTTATTCTCATCAGCTTCTCTCCTGTGTTTGCCTTCTGATGGACCCAGGAGGTTGTAAGAACTGCAGATGAGGCATTAGGGGAACTGGAATGGGGTTGCAGCAACAAGAGTTCTAGAACACCAGCCTGAGACCACATGTGTCTCCTCTAGTCTCCAAGGTCTGGTAGCAGGACAACAATGGCAATTTGGAGATCCCTATCTGGCTACCATGGGAATGGGGAGACAAATTAAGACAAGGGAAATCATGACTCACTGCTGAAAAGGGCAATTTGAAGAATAAAACAGATTTTTCTGGAAAGTTGCTGGAAAGGTAGGAAAAGGCAGCTAGGGAATAAAGAAGGGGCCCCTACCAGCCACTAGAAGCAGCTCCCAGATGCAGATGGATGACCCACATTGTGTCCAGAATCCACGTGGGCTGACATCCCCACAAGCTCCTGGCTTTGAGGTTCTTATTCTCATTCCTCCCCATTCTCCCTTATATGTCCCTTCCTGCACTGTCCCATAGTGGGAATATAACGAGGTCTTACAACAACATTAGTCATTCCTCTTCTGTCATCCACAGACCACGTTGGGTGGAGACATTCCTCCTATTCCTGACCTCAGATATACATTCAGTTTTGAACAGTCAACTCCTTCAAGAGGGGCAGATGAGTACTCAGGCTGAAGCAGCCATAGGCAGTGGGCTTGGAGGAAATTTGTGTTTAAGCATATTCTGAGCAGGCAGGAACAGCAAAGGCCCCAGCCTTGTGCACTGTACCTAACAACATTTAACCTGCCAGGCCATCCTTATAGAATTGTGTGGCTCACCAGCACCTAGTGACACCAGCCACACAATACCTCAGGCTGTCATTCACATCCTCTAGTCCCCAGTGCCACAGTCATTCAACTCATAAGGAACAACATGCCTTAAGCTGGCAGCCTCTCACCTTCCCAGTCTACCCAGTGCCTGGTCCTATCTGTACAACATCTCCTCCAACCCATTGGCCACTCAACTTCATTTTTCTTCCTTACTGCTATGTTTATGCACAAATTCCTATGTTAAAATCCTGACGGCTAAATTGATGTTATTAAGAGGTGTGGAATTTGGGGTCTTGAGAGCCCTCAGAGCGAGACTGGAATAGTTCCTTCATAAAACAGGTTCTCCAAAGGGATCCCTTGCCCCCTCTGTTATGTAAGGACACAGTGAAAAAAATAACCCTGACATAGATCCTGCTGGAATCTTCCTTAACCTTGGACCTCCAGCCTCCAGAACTCTGAAGAATAGACTACTTTTGTTTCAAAGCCACTGAGTTTATAGCATCTTATAATATCAGTCTGAATGGACTAAGACACTCATCTTTTAGTAGAGAAACTAACACATAACCCCGTGATTGATTCCCCAAATCTCTTAACATCTCAGCCAGGCTGTCTTGAAGAGTACAATTATAATATTTTTTTTCTTTTCAACCCCTCTAGGGAAAGATGGGTGGAGGAGGAAGAAAAGAAAGTCAGTTTTCCCCACTCCCCAGCTGTCACATCCCACAGTCCTAGAGCTAAAGCTGCAGGTAAATATTAGCTCCCATTGGTGGCAGTGGGGGGGATGGGAGGGAGGAAGGGAGACAGAGAGAGAGAGAGAGATGAGAGGGTGAACATGAATTTCTACTGCTTAGCACCTTCTTGGCAGTATAGGAAGTTGGTTGAATAAGCAAAACATGGCACATAAATAAGATCAAATAGATTTTCTGTTCTCAACAGCCCAAGAGTGAAGCCTAAATGAAGATGGTTCCCTTGCCACTGTCCCCTCCATGCCAATTCATCCTTGGAGGCATGAACTCTTTTCTCCTGAAGAAGAGGAAAAGGAGAGGGCAGGGAAAGAAGTGAAGGTGCCCAGCAAAGGCGTTTAAGTGCACACTTAAGGGCACACTTCCACTCTAAGAGAAGCACAGGGGACAAGCACGCTTCTTCTCTTCATGCTATGCACCCACAGTGAGCCACAGTGACCAGCCCAGAAAGCGAGGGCGCCATCCCCACAGCTAAATGTAGGATCTCCAGGCAGGTAGATTCTATCATCTCAAGGCCACTCCAGCCTCCTGCTCATCTAACCGGGTGCTCCTGAACTAATTTCCAGCTTTTGATGAGGCTGAACTCTCTTCCTTGTTCACTTGGGTTAACAATGATGTGGTCTGCAAAAATTAGAGAAAAAGAAGGGCTGCAAGGACAGGCAACATTTTGGCCCTAGCCTTTCACGGTCAGTGAAGACTCAGAACATAAGAGAACCTGTAGGGTAACACCCTGTAACTCAGTGATGTCCCAAATTTTCTGATCAAGGAGACTATGGGGCCACAGAGGAAAGTGATCGATAACATAGAGTGTGCCTAAGGAGAGTCACATGGAGAGAAAACATTCTCTCAGGCTTTCACAGAGAGCAAATTGGTCAAGTGATGGCCATGTAGATCCACAAAGGATCTACAAACTGTAGTACAGGGCTTCAGGGTAAATCCTGAGGGGATTTGACCGACCTTGTCAGATACTAAAGTTATATTTCTTGTTATATAGGTCTTGCTTTATGTTGGTCTTAACCAACCAGCAGAAAAGTATAATAATGAGGTATGAAAAGTAAAGACAGCTTCTTTTTCTGGGAAACACCAAGTGGCAGATGACCCTGGTGCAGCGGGAGGGGCCAGAGGCCCCAGGGGCCCAGACATGGGAGGCCGCGGCAGCTTCCATGGAGGCTTTGGCAGTGGCCTTCGAGGTCACGGGCGCGGCAGGGGCCGGGGCCGGGGCCGAGGCCGTGGGGCTCACAGCGGTACGGCCGAGGACAAAGAGTGGATACCTGTTACCAAGCTGGGTCAGCTGGTCAAAGATATGAAGATCAAGTCCCTGGAGGAAATTTACCTTTTTTCCTTACCCATCAAGGAGTCAGAGATTATTGACTTTTTCCTGGGCACATCCCTCAAGGATGAAGTTCTGAAGATCATGCCTGTGCAGAAGCAAACTCGTGCTGGCCAGTGGACCAGGTTCAAGGCCTTTGTTGCTACTGGGGACTACAACAGTCATGTTGGTCTGGGTGTAAAGTGTTCCAAGGAAGTAGCCACTGCCATTCATGGGGCCATTATCCTGGCCAAGCTCTCCATTGTCCCCGTGAGGAGAGGCTACTGGGCAAACAAGATCGGCAAGCCCCACACTGCTCCTTGCAAGGTGACCAGCCACTGTGGCTGTGTTGGTGCGTCTGATCCCTGCCCCCAGAGGCACTGGCATTGTCTCAGCCCCTGTGCCTAAGAAACTGATGATGATGGCTGGTATCGATGACTGCTACACCTCTGCAAGGGGTGCTACTTTGGGCAGCTTTGCTAAGGCCACCTTTGATGCCATCTCCAAGACCTACAGCTGTCTGACCCCTGACCTCTGGAAAGAGACCGTGTTCACCAAGTCTCCCTATCAGGAATTCACTGACCCGCTTGTGAAAACCCACACCAGAGTCTCTGCCCAGAGGACTCAAGCTCCAGCAGTAGCTACAACATAAAGGGTTCTTACATGAGAAAAATAAAATGAATTAAAGTCTGTCAAAAAAAAAAAAAAGAAAGAAAAGTAAAGACATATTAATATGGTGAGGTGTAAAGGGCTCAAGTTAACAACTACTCACATTGCCAGTCCTATGGATAACCCACTTCTATTATGGATTATTGGAGTATATTGCTTTATTTTGCTGAATTCACTCACCTACAATATTTAAATGGCAATGGAATACCCACCTCTGACAAAACTAAACAAAAAAGGGGATACAAATGAAGGACTATTTTGTATCTGTATATACAAAATAGTTAGGATAGATATACAGCTATTTTCTCTTAATTCAATGAGAAGAAAGATTTGTACTAATAGTGTTTGGACAGGATATCATGTCTTCATCTTGTACTATGATAACCACTACAAAGACAACAATATACAATATATTAATTATTGTAACTGTCCTACAAACCTATTTTGAAACTGTCTCATTGCTATTTGTTTCTCAATAAAATTTTAAAAAACAAAATAAAAACAAAGAACAATGATGTGGTCTGTCTCCAGAAGTCATTGCTCCTGAGTCCCTAGTGACTAAAAATGGATGTGATCCTTCTCTACCAGCTTGCATTTGTTTCCCTCCCATTCCACACAAGGCCTTCCTCCCCAGTTCTGGAATTCACCACCTTTCCAATCACATTCTTCCCTCCTCCATACAGGCTCTCCTCCCATATTAGTCAGTGGGGACAGCCTCATGCTCAACTCCCCAGGTTTGGGCCACTGCTCCTGCCTCTCATGTTGACCTTTCTTCTGCCCACCATGGCTTATACCTCAGAGAGCCAAAGCCACCCTGGGTGCTAGCTCAGGATATAGATCCCAAATTCAAGAAGATGAGCAATGTCAATTTACCTCAAGAACAAGTTCCAACTATGGTCAAGGACAGAAGCAAAAGGTAGGGGCTGAAGATGAGGCCCTGGACATCTGCTTTGAGGAATCAGCCAAGGTAAAGAAGAGGCATGAGACATGAAAGGCTGGAACTGCAGTACAAGGGGGGGGGGTCGCTGATTCATCAACTATAGCAAGTAGCTCAGGACATGATGTGGTTAATGCAAAGAAGCCAGCAGTCCATTTTTATTGCAGGAATAGCTAGGTAATACTTTTATGTCAGAGCAGGTAAGTAACAGGACTTCCAAACATTCCTCCCTGCTACCCTATGTAAACCTCCCAATCTTGCTTCCAATGCTTTTGTCACATTATTTTCTCAAGAGGAAGCTACCCAAGTGTCCCTAGCTTATCTAATCCTTCTGTTCTTCCAGTTCTGTACCAATGTTTGCCCGTCCCTAGGGGTTTCCTGGAACACTTCACTGTCTAATAATTGCTCCTCCCCTTGATCCCAGACATGAAAGCCCATAAATAGTTCTCTTAGTTTTATATTCCAAGGATGAGCAAAATTTCAAAGTAGCCAGTACAATGTAGGCAACTTTTCAGTTTTCTGAATATGGGCTCTCATAAATAACAACCACTATTTCTACCCAAACATTTCCTAAAAGAAAGAATATTTAATACTAAAATATTGAAAGGATAGAAGCTCAGAAAATTCTGGAAAACAAAAAGTTTCTCTTTATGAGGTAATCATTTACTTGCCCTATTTTTTTCCTTTCCCAGAAAACATATGAAAGTGTTTCATCAACAGGCACAACTTCACAAAATAGCATTTGGGATTCACAGATACACATTTCTCATCTGACATTTAATCATATAGTGCTTCACATTTTTGTTTAGCTTTGTTTTCTCTCATACTGTTTTTTCAACTTCACATGTCTTTTCTACATACTAGACAAGAATATTCCTCAGGTCAAGTTCTGTCATACTTTTTTCATATACCCCCCCTTGTCAAGCCTTGCACACATGGAATAAATTCCAAAGAAGTGAATGTCACAATGGAGCAGAAAAATATATTTTAAAAACTACATTAAATAAACAAAATGGGTAAGGGCACAAGGAGGGAGCTGACAAATTCCAGCGAAAGAATCAGGGAAAGACAAAAAAATTCCACTCTCATTTGCTACCTTTATAATAGGAGTCCTTGAATAATGCTGATGAAAACACATTTATCTGTGATACAAGTATCCAACTCCAAGGACCTCCTCTGCATTTGTTCATAGACTTTCCCAGACTCTCAGCTGTCTCCTAATTTTGGAAGAATTTTGTGGAGGAGGAGCACGACATCAAGAGTCCAGATGGGGTTAGATCCCCTCCTTCACCTTGGGGTGTCATTTAATCTCTTCCAGGCCTCAGCTGTCTCTCTACTAAACACTTTACTTCAGTTGGTATTAGAAGACCTATTCCTACTGAGTGATGTCATTTTCCATTTCCCTTTTATCAGTACATGAATAGACATAATGCTTTCCCTGGACACCCCACTATGTAATATGCTCTTTGCATAGACTCTGGACATTTGTGCCTTTAGTTTCGGATTCTAAGTAAAAGAAAAATTTTAAAATCTTAAGGGGATTGGCCAGAATTCCTTGGAGACTCTGGAGAGTAGTGTTCCATACCCTTTCTTCCCTGTAGTTCATGGCTTTCCTGTCCACTTGTAAAAGAAACATGTGCCATTTGCAGTATGACACTATACCCTAGGCTCCTTTATCCCTCTTATGAAGCCCTTAAATTCACAGTAAAATAAAGCAGTATTTAACAAATGCCTCCTGTACATCGAGGACTTTCCCTGCACTGTCTCTCATCCTCTCAAAAACCCAGAAAGTCAGACATTATTTCCTTTTTCCATTGTGCGGCAACTAAGGGAGATGGAGCTGAGCAACCAACCCAGCATAGTAGGAAAGGGCTTGAACCATCCTGTAGCTACACAGCCAGCATTTTCGGTGGTGGGCGGGGCATCTGGCAGGTGAGCTGTGCTAGGATTTTGCTTCTTGCAGCTCCCATCTGTCAGAGCTAAAGGGCTCAAGAACTAATGGAAATTAACAGATTTTCAAACACACAACTGAAATATTTTAAGGTGTCCCAGCCCCACAATTCCCATGAGTCCAGAACTCTCCACCCTCAACTCTACGTGCAGCTGGGACTTGATTGCACACTGCCAGCTCTCCTTTCATCCTGTCAACTTCCTTCCCTCTGTCCCCAGCAGGAGTCTTTCATCAACCCCCTCACTTCTGGAATAGAATACAAAAGGGTCACCTGTTCTGGCACCAATGTTCTCATCTGGAAACTTGAAATAGACCAACTACTTCAGTCCATCCTCAGTACTTTCTCTGCCCTCCTCCTTCAATTATTCAAATGCACACGGGGACCATGCAATCCACTGAGGGCAGGAACTCTTTCTAAACTTTTTGCATCCTTTACTACATATAGACCAGAGATTTGCACCTGTACTCTAGGTTCTCAATAAATATTTGAGAAAAAAGAAAGGGCTCAGAGCTGTGTTTCACAAATTGTGAGTCAGAATTTGCCACTAAATTCTTGGCAGCTCTAAGAAATGGAAACTGCAAATATATTAACTCTTAATTCTGCTATGCAATTAGAAATTAAAATAATTTCCCTTGCCTCTTCTTTTTTTTAAATACTTTTATTGAGAAACAAATAGCAATGAGACAGTTTCAAAACTGATTAGTAGACAATTTCAATAATTAATACATCGCATATTATTATCTTATTAGTGGTTATTCATAGTTCAAGATGCAGACATGATATCCTGTCCACAAACACTATTAGAACAAATCTTTCCATTCATTGAATTAAGAGAAAGTAGCTGTATATCGATCCTATTTCTCTTTATGCTATAACTCATACGTACTCTACACATCAAGTTGAACCACAGCCTTCTTAAAAATAATTTAATGGAAAGAGGATCATTTTAATAAAGATAAAATTTCTGAAGACAAGGGCACTGTTATCCAAATGCTTTAAATGCATTGGTTTCAGGGATATATTGCCGGAGACCCCCAAAGACAAGTCCATCAAGACTTACAGACACTAAAACCACCTTTCTGGTGATCACAGGGTAGCAGCAATACAGTTCTGAGAAAGAATCCAAACCAGTAAATTTTCATATTCATTCTCACAGTGTCTGGAATGCAGGAATCCAGGCAGGTGGGCAGGTAGACAGAAAGCAAACAGACACCACAATTAAAAAGAAACTCAGAGCACACATCCAGAGGCCAGGGGCTGGAATCAAAATGTCAGAGTTAGAAAAGAGAAAGTGTCTTGCTAGATCTTCTGTGTGGTCAACCAAAGAAATCACATCAATCTTGCAAGATGGTTAGGGGCAGGCAACCTAAAGACATCCCTAAAGCCAGGTTAGCACAGGCTCCCCGCACTGGAAAATGCTTCCTTGGGAGGAAAGTGTCAAGCAAGAATGCCAAATAACTGCCAGATGCTTGGCAGCACTGGCTGAGGTAGGCTGAGAGCTGAACCCCCTATCCTGGGTGCTGCTTGAACATTTTCCATACCTCTTTTCTAGCACTTGCAACCCCCAGGCCTCCCTGGCCCAGCCCTCCCTGAAAGGCTCCAGGGAATATGGTTTGCAAACCACTGAGAAGTGTGAAAGAGCTTAGTCTAAAGACCCAGATTTGAAGACTGGATCCATAATTCACTAGTCAACTTCTAAGTTACCTGAGTCTTAGTTCCATTTCCCTTCAGTGTCCTCTAACACACCTGCTAAAGGGATGCAATGAGGCAATTCACATCGAAGGGTCCTGTAAAATGCAAAGTACCATACTAAAACATTTCATTTCATCAAAACCCTGCCTTCTTATTCAGGAGACTGAAATACCCATCTCTGACAAAACTAAACACAAAAAAGGATCCGGATATAAACAAAGGACCATTCTGTATCTGTATATACAAAATAATTAGGGTAGATATACAGCTACTTTCTCTTAATTCAATGGGAAGAAAGATTTGTACTAATAGTGTTTGGACCAGCTATCATGTCTGCATCTTGTACTATAAAAACTAGTATGAAGGCAACAATATGCAATGTGTTAATTACTGTAACTGTCCTAATAACCTGTTTTGAAACTGTCTCATTACTATTTGTTTCTCAATAAAATTAATTTTTTAAAAAGGAGTCAAGGTTTTGAAAAGGAATTCAAGTCACTTACTGTCTCCTTACCCAAGGAACAGCCTTTTCCATGGAGGATTCCAGGAAAGCGAATGGAGACAGTATTTGTTGCTGCCCACTCCAATTGAGCTGTAAATTCCGGGAGGGAAGTAATCTTGTCAGGCTTCTTTTCCATGCTCATTTTATGCTTCACTCATTGTCTCTGCTTTGGTTGAATTGTATTTTAGGGGAGGTTTATTTTTTTGTTTGTTTGTTTTTGGTGCCGAGGACCAAACCCAGGGCTTCCAGCTTGTTAGGCGAGCATTCTACTGCTGAGCCAAATCCCCAGTCCCCCAGTGTCTCTGCTTGAAATACTGGGTCTGCTCATGTCCTGCAGAGCAGGACTGCCTGTCTCTCCGCACCTTCCATGCTGCCGAGAACTTTTCTTTATTTCTTCTTGAGCCCCTGGTCTTGTTTGAGGTTTCATTTGGATGTTGATGCCATAAAGAAGCCTTTCCTGCCCATCCACTGCCAGGGCTGAATGAAGCACCATTTACATGCTCTCTTCATACCTTCTAGTCCCCTGCCTCATATAGCAAAGATAACACTATTGCATTTAGTTATCTTTTTTAATTGAGAAAGGAGTTTGACATTTTTGTGTTTCACCACTCAAAGCTTATGTTCAATCAATATTTCCTGAAATGAAACAAAGAAGCCTGAAGCCTAGAACCTTCACATAAGATGGTTTGTGGGTAGAGACTAAGCACACAGCAGAAAGAGCCCCCAGATGTGTGCTCTGCCAGGCTCCCAGATGCAAGCAAAAGAAGCCAACACCTCTTCATATGACACTTCTGACTCTCAATACAGAAACTAACAGTGAGAAGAGATGAGGACAGACAGTATAAATCCTCAACAGCCAGCACCTGAGAGCAAGTTAACAACTTGCAATCCTGATATGTCAGAGTCAATTTGATCAATGTACAAAGAATCTTGGTGTGCACTGCCAGACTACAGAGCAATGTAAAAATGAAAGAAAAAAGTCAGAAAAATGAAGCAAGATGTAAGTTGATCCCTGCTAGGGATCACAAATTATACATTCACATAGAAACCATTGAAGGCTTCCCTTGTGCTGCCTTCTGGGTGAGTTTTAGAAGGTGGAAATTCTGCCTCCTCTTAGTTACCACTAACATATTGGTGGCCAGTGAGGCGAGACTCTCACCAGGCAGGGTGAGGTGTGCTGAGGACAAGGCCAGCAGACCTGGTAACTAGGTGTGGGGATGGATCTTGCTTCTTTTAAGATGTTAAATGTGTCCATCCAACTGCGACTTCTATGCTGCTCCAGGAAAAGCACTGTGTCTCTTGTGCTGCACAGACTAATAAAATAGTGGCAGCTAGAGATTCCCAGTGTTTGTTCCCAGAGAACACTGATCATCCCAGAATCTTGTTTCCTTGAAATTCTTATCTCTCACTCTTCTTTCTTTTTGTGCCTTATAAGTCTGGGAAGGTGAGTGGGGACTCACTAAAGGGGTCCTGGATAACTGGTGTA
Organism: Ctenomys sociabilis; assembly: GCA_004027165.1. Lineage (NCBI taxonomy): Eukaryota > Metazoa > Chordata > Mammalia > Rodentia > Ctenomyidae > Ctenomys > Ctenomys sociabilis. Next base: position 102,509 of record PVKA01002662.1, on the reverse strand, counting down.
GTGGAAAGGGTCTCTGATAGATTGTATTATTTAAAGTATTGCATATACATGTGTACATGGGACTGGAAGAGCAGTAGCCCCGTTGAGCTGGCACTGTAGCAGGCAGGCCTCTTAGAGAGGAAGCTGCCTGTTTCTCAGGAGTTTTCTAATGGAGGCACAAACTAAATATCTCTGGTGTAGAAATGGGAGTTCCCAAAGTGCCACAGAGGCAGCGGTCTAACCAGGTTCAAACCAACTGCATCATCAAGAAATTAGTTAACACACTACTGGGATATTTTATAGAATTAGAGGCCTCAAGATATGCCCCTGCCAAGAGCCGCACCCAGCCTGGCACTGCATTCTGGCCTGCCCTATCTCCTTTCCCCTGCCGTTCTTGGAAGGCTTTCCTCTGCAGAACTCCAGATCCGCCCCAAAGTGGCACAGCTGCTCCAGGTCTGCCGGCTCAGTCAGCTGTGATGGGAGGAGACACCTGCTCCAGGACACACTGCCACAGAGTTCTGGGCAGTGGAGATGAGTAGAACAGAGGAGGGGCTGATACGAGCTTTTCATTTGTTAGGGACTCTGCGCACCACACCCAGGGTAGGATACAGCAGGGATAATGCCATAGTTTGAGTCTTTTTTTTTTTTTTTTTTTTTTTTTTTTTGTGCAGGGTCTCACTATGCAGCTTGGACTCATAGTGATCCTCCTGTCTCAGCCTTCTCAGTGCTGAGATTACAAGCATGCACCACCATGCCCAGTTTCAGTGGCCAGCACAGTAGGACAGCATGCGCTACCAGGTTTATACTGAACCCAGCTCCTCACACTTGCTAGACAGGCACTTAGACCACCCAGCTGTTTCCTCAGCCTATAGTTTGAGTCTTGAGTGCCCCCCTGATGCCTATATGTTAAAGACTTGTTAACCAGCTTGGCACTCCTGGAAGGTGATAGAATCTTAAGAGGATGGATTTATTTATTTATTTATTTATTTATTTATTTATTTATTTATTTTAGGGAAGGGTCTAGAGGGTATTCAGGGTCTCACTACTAGATTGGACTCATAGTGATTCACCTCATAACAGCTTCCCAAGAGCTGGGATTACAGTGCGCCATCTCAGCATGCCCTGAGGGTGGGGCCGGCATGGCAGGCCCAGGGAATCAAACCCCCAGCCCCTGTGCCTGCTTGCAGGTGCTTTAATCTGCTGAGCTATTTGGTTGGCCCTAAAAGGACAAATCTTGGGAGAGGAAGGCAAGTCACTGGGGGGATGCCCTCACTGAGTAATGAGAGACCTCAGCCCTTCTTGCCTCTTTTTTTCCTTTCGCCTCCTGGCCATGCAATGAGAAGTTTTGCTCCATTATATGCTTCTGCTATGGTGTGGCCTCTATAGCAGCATGGCTAACCAATCCAGTTGACATCCCCAAAACTGTGTGCCATAATAATGCTCTGCTCCTTTGGGGACTGAACTCAGAGCATCTGTTTTCAGGTTTGTCCCCAGCAACTTTTTATTTATTTGAGACAAGTTCTCTCTAAACTGCTAAGTTATATCAGCAGGGCTTGAACTTTCAGTCCTCCCACTTCAGCCTCTCAGAGTTCTGGGGATTATAGACACTTATCATGATGCTCAGTTAGACTATCTCTCTTCATAAATTGATTAACTCAGATATCTTGTTGGAGTAATAGAAAGCTGACTAACACAGATAAGATGCCCAGCTCCTCCTTCAGCCACTTTTATGTGTCTTAGAGCTCAGCCTAATCAATTGCCCTCACACAATGGTTTCCTTGCTTTATAAATGTGTTTGTCTTGTCCCAGATAGCAGCAATGTAAAACCGGTTCTGCTGCTCAGCAGATATTGGAGGAGGGGCAAGGAGGTAAAACATACTTCAGTCTCAGACTTAGACCAAAAACAGACCATAGTAATTTAGAGGAAACATGGATCTTCAAAAAACCCCTTAAATCTGAGGCTCATGGTTGAGATCTCAGTAGAAACAATACATCAAGTAATAGAAAGAGAAATCTGTAGATTTTGAAGTCTTACCTTTCTGGTTTCAAATCCTGGCTCTCTGTTTTCCTAACTTTTAGACCTTAAGAAAATGACTCAGTTTCTCTAAAGCACAGGTAAGTAATCAATAAACAATTTATCAGCTTATTATGATTTTAGAATGAGGTAATGCATGTGGAGGTCTAGTATAAAATGTGGGTCAGTGGATGTTAGCTTCCTTTTTCTCCCTTGTAACCTCTAAGATTTAAATGTACTATGGCTTTGTAAAAAAATGAAATACCACAAATAAAGCAATGCCCCTGCCATATCCAAATTTCTAGAACAGGTAAAGTAAGAGAATTAAGGTGAGATGGTTGTGATCTCACTTGTCTAATACGTGATCTAGTAACATGAACCCTCAAAATCAGGAGAGAGCAAATGGGTTAGAAGACATAGCATGAGAAAGGCTACACCTGTGACGCCTGACTCTGCGGGTGGTGGCAGGAGTTGGGGGCACACGTCATGGACCACGGTGGCCTCTAGAAGCAAGGAATGGTATCTAGTCACAGCCAGCAAGGAAGTGCAGAGCTCACCCTACATCTACAAAGCAATGAATTCTGCCCACAACTTGAGGGAAAGCAAGCAGTCTCCCCTGACCCTCTAAGACAGAACAATCTGCCAATAACTGGGTTTGTTCCAGGAAGGTCCAGACCAGACTTCAACCATAAGGAACTGTAAAGGTAATAAACTTGTGAGGGGTTGAGCTGTTAAATTTGTGGTAATTTGTAGTGGAAACCATAGTAAGACAAAGATACTACACTGCTGAAATATAGATTTAACTTTTGAGTACAGTTTTGTTTTCATAAGGTAAAAAAAAAAAATTCAAAAATTTATTTCTTAAAAAACTCATTGAACTACTCCTAAAAGAACCCTGGATATTCTGGACATTTGAAGCCTGAGGTTCTGTCTAATCCAGACACCCTTTTCTCCTGGTAGCAGATGATGCAGCGAGGTGTAACATTCAGAAAGAACTTAAGAGCTTTGACAGTGTAGTCTTATCAAATCGCCCAACAGCATGGAATAATCACAAGCTTAAAAGGCAATAGTCCAGACTGTGCTCGGGTTTAGGAAAGATCAAATATGTGCCTTTCCAAAGAAGAGCCCTTCTAGGAATGGTGTGATTTGAAGACAAGAAACAAATTAGGTGCCATTGATAGCAACGTGGGTATCTAGAGGATTTGGGTTTTTCTGCTGTTGTTTTTTGTTTTGTTTTGTTGTATTTTAGGGAAGGGTCTACAGGGTGCTCAGGGTCTCACTACTAGATCAGACTCTAGTGATCCGCCTGTTTATAGCTCCCCAAGAGCTGGGATTACAGGTGCGTGCCACCATGCCCATTCTCAATTGCCATCTCAGTGCACCCCAGGGGCAGGGCTGGCATGGCAGGCCCTAAGGAATTGAATCCCTGGCCCCTGCGCCAACTTGCAAGAGCTTTAATCTTCTGAGCTATTTGGCCAGTCCCAACGTGGGTATCTGGAAATAACACGGTGATCCAAGAAGTGCCAGAGCCCCACAGCCACTAGAAGAGCTTTGTGAGTGACATCTCTGGCACATTTCATGACATCCTCCATCACTTCAGAATCTGCTGTGCAACTAGATAAAAAGGAGCAAAAGTCTGTGGGGACACACAGGGCAAGGGAATAATGTGAGTTGAGCACAAAGCAATGGGACCAAGACTGAATCTTAGTTTTAGGCATCCATCCTTCTAGATTTAGAGAGCTCATGCCAAGAAGCTGTAAGCATTAATTCATTTGACCATCTTTTTAAATGCCTCTGAATCTTCCAGGAGTGCATTCGCCACTCCGACACCAGGAATAAGAAGGAGCTGATGGAAGTAACTCTAAGCAATGTAATGGAACATACAGTCTGCTGTATTAATTAGGTAATCTATAGTAGCTTTATCCATTAGGCCACTGTGTCCTGACATACTCAGAATGCAACTTGGCATCAAGCAAGCCAGGGCCCATTGGCCAAGATTCACTTCACCCTCTGATGCAGGAAGAAGCAAAATCTAGGCTGAACTATGACGATAAGTGTATCTCTATGGAGCTTCAGAGATATTAAGAAACTCATAACCAGTGTTCCCTGAAACATCCTCTCTTGTTCTAGAAATCACATTTAAAAAAGGAAAGGAAGATTACCCTCAGATATCTGAAGTCACCCCTGCTGGTGAATATGTAAGGAATGGGCCTAGAAGATGTTGCTACTTTACCTTGGTAACAAGCTGTCGGGTGGGCTCCAAGATGACAAATCACTCACTAACAGAAGACAGTGCATTTATCCAATGTCCTTTGCCTTTCCACATAGCTGGAAGCATCGAATGTAAGGGTTGGTATGAGCAATCACTGAATCAATCAAGAACTGGGTTGCTGGGATTCTTTTAAAACAACGGGAATTCTGGATCCATAGCAAAGATGTTCTCCCTAAATAGATCCTCCCTCTTAAGGGACCTGAATGGTGCTTATTATTGAATCACTCATTTACCAGGCAAGGGAGCCCGGGATAAGACTTGTCAAATGCTAGTTTTTAGCTCTTCACCTTGGAAAACTGTTCTCCAAAGGCCACCTATGTGTCAGACAGATGCCTCCCGATGCCGAGGGGAGGAACACTGTGCGTTGCATCACCTGTTGTCCTCACACTCCTGGTGTATTGCTATGCCGGGCCAGGTGTACAGTAGACAAATGGGTAGACAGGCAGAAACTCACCCTCTACACAGTCAGCTCCAGGAGGGGCTTGCTTCACATCTGGCAATCATCGCCAACCTGCATCCTTCCCTGGATTTAATCCATTTGATTAAATTCGTGCTAAACACAGAGCTGCATTCAGGAATAATGTTGACTTGAAATTAAGGGAAAGAACAAATCTTGAGTTGGAAAATTATGTGTTGTATTTTATCTTTTGTTTTTGCATTTACAAAAGAAGTAACCACACAATTTCTCATCTATTGAGTTCCTCTACATATGTAAAAGAAGAATCCATTCATGCTTAGGAAGGAAGAATGAATACAAGAATTGTCCTGCCCCTAAAGAATTCAAAACAGAGGGAGATGAGACAGAAAAGCTAGAAGTGAGCGAGACAGCACACCCAGAACGAGTATTTCTTCCTTTCCCTCCATGTTACTATTTTGGTTACGAATGTATCTAGAATTAACGTGGTAAACAGGCATCAGTGAGCAAGCGGTGTGAGAAATTTCTGAAAGATCAAAAGGCAATGGGTACAAGCTGAGAGAGAGGAGACAAAGGACCCACGACCACACAAGTGCAAGTGGGGGCTTCAAGGTGGGAGAACGCCATGAAGGCTCGAGCAGCACCACAGGGCCCAGGGATACTCAGGGTGTGGACGGCCTGGCTGCTGCCATCTTCCTTAGGGACGCCGCACTGAATCAGCAGCTGAGGCGTAGAGCAGGCGCTGAATCTTCTGGGGTCATACAGGAGGGGCAGTGTCCCAAGCGCACAGCAAGGAAGCCCTGCATTCAGAAAATAAATTCTCTTTCCTAAATTATTCTTCTTCCCACCCCATCTCACCTGATTCTTCCAGAATCTCCACCTCTTTCTAGTTCGTGTCTACAGCCTAACTAGGAGTCATATTTTCCCTCTCCTCTGTTTCTCCTGACAGTCACCAGTCCTGTGACTCTCTTTTAATGTCCCCTCCTCTCTTTGCTGAGCTGTTCCTATAGTCGTAGTGTCCTCTTCTAACTCCCCCTCTCCGTTCTCTCCCACAGAGCCAATCACACAGTCCTCTTTAGCCTTGGAAGACTCCTGTGCTATTAACTGACCAGTTTTTTTATTTTGTTTTGTTTCATTTTGTTTTGTTTTGTTTGTTTGTTTGCTTTGTATTTTAGGGAAAGGGACTACAGGGTGTCCAGGACCTCACTACTAGATCAGACTCTAGTAGTCTGATCCTACTGTTTACAGCCTCCCAAGTGCTGGGATTACAGGCACACACCACCATGCCCAATCTCAGTTGTCCTCTCAGCTCACCCCTGGGATGGGGCTGGCATGGGGTCCCTATGCCTGCTTGCAGGTGTTTTAATCTGTTGAGCTATTTGGCTGGCCCAGCCGACCACTGGTATAAGTCACTGGGGACATACTAGAATAACTATAGGGGCTCACTGGATTGCGATCAAAGGACACCAGCTCAGACATCTTCAGAGGTTTTCCCTGGCTGCCTCCATGCATAGGAGCTGGGATTTGGGGAATGAATTTCTTGGAACAATGGAGGAAGTACCAAGGACCGGAGGGTAAGAGAAGGTTTTTCTAAAACCAGGAAGACGAACCTGAGAAATGGAGCTGAATGAAAAACATTAGGAAGAAGAGCTGGGATATTAAAAAGAAATTCTAGGTGATTTGTCTAGATGATGTACAATGCTACATGTCTTCGTCATGCAGCCTCCATTCTCCAGTAAAAGCTCCACTTCTCATCCATGTGCAGTGAATCTAGATTATTGTAAGGATTCATCAAAGCATTGGGTCCTGCTCTGGGACTGCATGTACAGGATGAGAGCTGTCATGTGTGTCTAGGCTGCTGCATAACAAATACCCCTCAGTGCAGTGGGGAGAGCTTGGATTCTAGAATGTGATGGGCATAGAATCAAGTCCTGGCTTTACTTACTGGGATGACCTCTGCGGCCAAGTCTCATTTTTAGCTGTAAATTGGGGATCAGACTCCCTGTCTCTCAAGGCTACTGTGCGACATCCCAATATAGAAGTGTGTGACTTCATGAATTTGTAGTGGGTATGATGGTTTCTGCCTACAACAGACCGGCTGCCTCTTTCTAAATCTGCAATGCTCCTGGTATTTTCCTCAACCTCTTTGTTTTAAGGTACTGAGACTACACCCAAGACATTTCTTACCCACTCTTAATGTTTAGTCTTCTAGTTAGCACATTTTCTGTTCTCAGATCTATGGGGAGAGTCCAGGGAAGAGACAAAGGAAAAATGAGGCATGCGGTAGAAATCCGGAAAGCTGGACCAGTGTGCATGTCTACTTGTGGCGGACAGATGTGTGCACCTGGAGCTCTAGCCGAGAAGGCTGAGACTTCTGTCCAGTCCTATGTTTTTACCTCATACTTAATACTTTAGATAGGGCTTTTGTACATTTTATGTATAGTTCCATGACTTAGAGAAAGTAGATTCCACATTTTGCAGAGGAAGGTACTGAGCTTTGAAAAATGAAGTGACTTGTGCAATCTTATATAACCTGAAAAGTCAGAGTCAGTACTCAAGCTCATTTCCTGTGGTTTCTATTAAGTTCCACTCCCCCTTTGCTTGTGCTCCATCATCTCCATTTGTGCTTCTCTTCTCCTTGGTTTATATGCGTTTGGCTCTGCCCCTGCTGCACTAAGGGAAAGTAGGAAAGTCCCAGTGAGTCTGAGAAGCCAGCGAGATCCCTGCCTAAGGAATGGCTGGCACATGGGACAGCTGAGGACATGGCCCTGAAATCCTGTTGAGTTCGCTGGCATACCACATCATCACTTCTGGAAGGTGGAAGAAATGGAGGGGACAAGAGGGTTTGTAAAGACTGTGCTCTGTGGGCCTTTGGGGTTATGTGAACACTTAGGATGTCATATCCTCAAGGTCCTGCTGCAGTCTTTAAGAACAAGAGAATTTTGCTTCTGGAAGAGGTTTGGTGAGCCCCAGCTACAGGTGCCAGGCCTGACTGCCTGCTCCCTGAGGAAGTGGGAGGGGGGCCCTGGAAAGCCTTTTACAACAGCCAGAAGGAAAAGGCACAAAAGTACAGTAGGAGCACAGTAGAATCCCTGGCACAAACCTGCACCCTGTCTCAGTACCCTCCTGATGCTGGAAGCAGAACCGCTGCTTCCTGTGACCAATGACGTAGCATGCCAGAATCCAGTGCTCACACAGCCTCCAAAATGTTTCACCTGCCCAGCCAGCGGACTCTGTGAACAAGTGGATGTGACAACTTCCGTAGCCGGGCTGACACACAAGATGGCTTCAAGCTTCTCTGACTCTGAGCTCCCCTCTTTTCTTCCACTGTATTTTCCAAGCTGCTTCACATTCCCAAAACAGAACTCTCCTACGAACAACCTTTTCCCCTGGCCCCTTTCTTACTGTGCTGTGTAGAATCAAGCAAAGAACAAACAGGAGTGTTCAAACATACTTGCAGCTTCCCACAATCCCAGCTCCCGTGCAAACCCAGCAAGGCAGGCAGAGAAAGCACAGCTGGTGCTGCTTCAGTTTGCTGAGACTCTGTTGGCAGTGGGTTCCTCCACACCCAGGGCAATGCCTCGCAAGTCTGAGCCCCCAAGCACACAATGTTCTGCACTAGCCAGCTGGTTATGGCAGAGCAGATCTGGCACTTCCAGTTTGAGCAGGAAAGGAAAAGAATGACCAGTGTCACTGTGTTCTTAAAGCTAGCACCCACCCAATAGCACTTTCTTCATCTCAGCAAGCAAATGTTCAAAGCACTAAATCCTTGACTGCCCCAGGTGTAAATAGTCATGATAAAAGGAAGCCTCACCACCCACTTTGGCACAGAGATTTGACATAGCCTCTGGGGCCAGGAGTTTTCTTTCTCAGCCTCTAGGAACAGTGGAGCATTTTTACAGGAGCAGGCACAGAAGAGCACCTTCTGCTGAGAGCACAGGGTCATTTCTGTGATCTGGCAAGGTATTTTCACTTTTCCAGGCACCAACACTACCCCTTTTTGCCTCTGCCTACCCTGTGAATATGAACACAGACCAATCACTCCTACAAATTTGGGGGAGTTGCAGCTCCCTACCATTCTGTAGCTGACTGACAGCTCCTTTGACACACATACAACTCCAGTCCACCTCCCCTGGTCCACCCCTGCCCAGAAGCATTGTGCTGTGCAGCGTATAGGTATATTTTAAAAATTGAAGTGAATTACAATTAATTTCCTTTGAAGAACTGCAAGACACCCCTGGAGGGAATCAATAAGCAGGGCTGGGAATCACTGATGTAAGGTTTCACTCCCAGGAACAGGAAACTTTTCAGCCTTGGCTCCTTTGTCTCCTTCTATGGAAGCATATGACAATCACCTCTTTCCCCCTACACACTCATGCAACCTAAAAAAAAAAAAAACAAAAAAAACAGGTGATCCAAGGCTGGAGGCCATTTTCCAAAGAAAAACATCTACCTGACCGCAGGTGCTGCATGAGATTGTGGTCACCAAGTCATGCCGAGATAATGGACGTGAAAGTACTTTTGAAACATATAAAGCATTCTATAAATGTAAGTCCTTATTATTTCCTATTATTACTATTATTGCATCAGGAATTGTACTTGATGTACCGCACTCTATTTACCACTCAATCCCAATAGCACTCTGGCCACCTCATTGTAATTGTTCTCAAGGCTGCTGTCTCGTAACTCTTAGTAGGCATGCGATATATTTTTGAAGTTGGATTAACTGCAACAGTGCTCCACAGAGATATTTCTGAAATAGAGAAGATGCTGCTTCCGGGGGATGGATTTGGCCATGGTCATTTTTACATTTTGCTACCAGTGACCAGCTATATTCTGTGCGTGGATATGCCTGTAATCCCAGCTCTTGGGGAGGCTGAAATAAGACGACTGAGAATTCAAGTCTCACCTGGAAAACTTAGCAGGACCCCATCTCAAAAATTAAAAGAGGATGGGGATATGACAGAGTGCCCCTGGATCCCATCTCTAGTATCACAAAAAAAAAATTAAATTAAATTAAAAAATTTTTAAACTTCTATCACCAGATGGCATGTTATTCTCTTGGGAGTTACTACAATACTGTCACTTTGGTAGAGACCTAAATTTTTAGGGAAAATGTCCTAGATGAACCTCTTGCCAACACAAACTCATACCCCAAGAAGGGGTGCAGTGAAGGCACTGATGACAAGTTCTTACTGAGAGCTGTTCACTGCCGGCCGCTGTGAATGCTGGGGGCTGGGAGCACGGATACGAAGGAACTGCACACTGTCCTTCGGAGCTCATCCTCCGGACAACAGGAACATTGTGTGGGCACAGTAGTTGCCTGCTTTTTACAGCCTGAAGTAGTTATGGGACAGAAAAGAAAATCCAGCCCTAAGTGGTGCAAAGGTGTAACCTACACAAGCTGTTTTTGGACCTAGGCTTTGAAGGCAGTTCTTAAAAAAAAAACTCTTTGGAGGATATAAATCTGGTCTCCTGTCACTCATAGGGAAAATACTTCAAATCTGAAATTTGTCTTTAGTGTTTTACATCTAATTGTCCTGCATCTCTAAAATGACTCCAAAGGTGAGAAAGGCTTTTCCCCCCCTCTGTCCTAATTTCAAGCTCCAGTACCCAGCGTGGGGCACCTTCTCGGCCACATTCGATATGCAACATGAGCTATTCATATATCCACAAGGGTGAAGAAACTTTTGGTGAGTATGTTTTTAAAGTTAATTAAGTTATAACATGTTGTGAATCTCATTCATTTCCGTCTTTTTCACCCAACACTTACGAAGATCCATACATGTAGTCATAAGTATATTCAGACTTCTCCACTACCTATCCCATGGGTGTGCTCACCATGCACTACTTGTTTGAGCTCTTCATCATGACCACCTAGATTGTCTCTAACACTCTGCTATCACAAGCAACACCATAACAAAAATTTTGGACATGTCTTTCCAGACCTATGTGATCAATTCTCTGGGACACAACAGTGATGCCTCAGCTCATGAACTTATTTTACTCTATGATTTTGGATAAGATGGCTATGTTTGTATTCAGAAAAGATGGCTATGGTGATGTTTGTCAACAGATACAGAGTCTTCAAACAAAAACAAAGTTTTTGCCAAATGCTTCTGTTTGCAAACCAAAATGTTGGCAAATAAAAGCATTTGTGAATTGGAGTGTCATTTTTTTAAATTTATTTTTTATTTTATTGAAGTACAAATATCAATCAGACAGTATTAAGACACCTTAACAAGACAGATTTGATAAATTAATACATTGCAAACTGTTTTCATACTGTTTTGGTATCGTACAAGGTGCATACATGATATTATACTTACAGACATTATTATAGCAGATGTCTCTTATCAGTAAATTAAGAGTGTAGCTATTTACTTATCTTATTTTTTATACCTGAATTATATCAAAAATTCAATAATTATTTTCCTAGTAGATGACCAGAGTATTAGAAGCTGACATAATATCCTGTCCAACCACCATCAGTGCAAATCTTGCCTCTCATAGGATTATGTAGAAGCACAGCGTTATCTATCCCAACTGTACTGTCCATACACACACATCATGATTTTTTCTTTCTATACCCCTTCCTTTGTCTACACCTGTCAAAAGTGGGCACTCCATTGTCATTCAGCTAACTTAGGTGCTTGAACTTGACAACACAATCCAACACAGTCCAGCATTCCAGAACAATAGTGAGTTATTCAAAGAAGTTGTCGACCATAGCCATTTACAGCTCAGCTTAATATTATGTACTGCAACATCATGAAACTCAGTTGAGCTCCAAATTTTCTGAACAAGGAGATTATGGAGCCACAGAGGAAGGAGACTGATGATCTATAGTGTGCCTGGGGAAAGTCACATGGAGAGAAAACTTTCTCTCAGGCTCTCACAGAGAGTAAACTGGTCAAGCATTGGCCGTGACTCATCCACATGGATGACACAGACAAAGGATCTACAGAATAAGGTACAGGACTACAAGATAAACCCTGAGGGGACTTCACTGACCACGTAAGAAACATAAAGTACATGTGTTGGTATATAAGTCTTGCTCTATCTAGGTCTTAACCATCCAGCAGAAAAGTATAAAAATGAAGTATACATCATGGAGTGCCATTTTATGCCCCAGCGTGGGACTGCTGGATTAGAGGTCAGAAGCATATCATGTTTCACAGATTCTTCTAGGCTAGCTGCAGTGGTTGTGTCCCTCCAGGATGATCTGAAAGTTTCTATCTCTTACCTGAAAGCCAACAAGAATTTTATCCACCTTTTCAAATTTTGCCAGCCTGATGGGTCTAAAAAAGTCTCTGTTTTTTTGTATCATTTGCATTTGCATTTCTCTGGGGATTTCTGCTTTATAATACCATCTGAATGACAGTCTTTTATTTAAACTCTCTCACTGCCCACCAAAATACTCATAAGGATAAAGAAAAAACACAAAGATAAGTGGCATTTTAAAAAATGAGAATGGGTACAAAACAGAACAAAACCATTGGCCTGAAAGATTTTCCACAATGCATCATCTTTCATCCACAATTCCAGCTCTATGCCACAGCAACATAAGGGTTGTACTGAATTTAAAAAAGCCACAGAATGTCCAACTTCTTTGGCATAAGCATAACATTTGAAGTAGACCAAATACTACCGCCTACTCTTAACATTTAATGCCTCTGATTTTAGAGCCATTATGAGTTCAAAACTCCTCAGAAGAAAAGGAATAGGAATTGGGAGTGCTGGGGAGAATTGTCTGTACATGTTGTGTCCTGAGACATACACAATAAGCCCTCTGTAGCCTTGAGCTCAACCCACTTCGAGGGAAAATATTTTCAAAAAAAGAAATTGCAAGTCAGGCATGATGGTACACACATGTAATACTAGCACTCTGGGAGACTGAGCCAGGAGAATCTCAAGTTCAAGCCCAACCTGGACAAAGTAGTTACTTAGCAATACTTTGTCTGAAAGTTAAACATTTTTAAAAGGGTTGCAGCCTAAGGGATTAGTGGAACATTCTTTTAGCTGTGTCTGGGTGGGTTATGGAGGTGGAGGCATAACCTTGGGTACCACCTGGTCCCTGGACCTTCCTCTCTGATACTCTAATCCACTCTCCTTTCAGGCCACTTTGAAGCAATCAGCTTTGTTCCACCATGAACTTCCACCAACATTCCTGCCTCAGAGCCAGCTGACCATGAACCAAATCCTCTGAAGGTGTGAGCTAAACTAAGCTTTTTGTTTAAATTATGGGTGTCAACTATCATGTCTCAGCTATGAAAACTAGTACAAGGTAAATGGAGAAAGGGGAGACAACACTGAGTCCCCTTTTGAGGCATGCTGTAAAAAGAGCAGAGAAATGGGACAAAGGAAAAGGATTAATAGGTCAAAAGAAAGAGGCTTTAGTTTGCTTGTTTGTTTGTTTTTTAATGTGAGGATCTACTGAACTTTTTATACTGGTAGAAAGATCTTGCAGAGAGGAAGAAACATATGTATAGGAAGAAGAAAGTTGAGCTCAAGAATAAGTGTGGAAATCTAAAAAAGAGAATATAAATTGTTAGAATTTGGAGCACACACCTGAGCCATTCAGCGATGTGAGGTCACTGGTGGCACACGGGCTTTAGGGTCAGCAGTCAGGGGTGCTGCCGGAGAGCACTGAGAGAGTTCGCTGCAGTCACACCAAAGCATGCAATTAGTGGTGGTTCTTACTTGTTCATATTACTGGGTAACATTAAGTAATGAGTATTTATTTTTAGTTAACAAATAACAATATATTTATGGGTTATAAAATGATAGTTTGATATATGCTAGTATTGTAGAATGATTGTAGCAAGTTAATTAGCATATCCATTGCTTCACAGAATTATAATTCTATGTGATAAATAGCACCTAAATCTTGAAATACACAACACATTTATTAATTATAGACATCACACTATATAATAGATCTCTAAAATATATTCTTCTGTTTAACTGAAACTTTGTGTATCTTTTAAATAACATTTCCCAGTTCCCACTTTATTTTTCTGTATTTAGGATCAGGTGTGCGGGGTGTATAGGGTCTCACTGTGTAGATCACTCATAGTGATCTTCCTGTTTTCAGCCTCCCAAGTGCTAGGATTACAGGTGGGCACCACCACACCCAGTTTCAACCACCATCTCAGCACACTCCAGGGGCAGGGCCAGCGTAGCAGACCCGAGGATTGAACTCCCGGCCCCTGTGTCTGCCTAAGCAGGCACTTTAATCTGCTGAGCTATTTGGCCAGCCTCCAGTTCCCACTTCTGTCCTCATCTCTGGTAACCATCATTCTGTTCTCCACATCCGTGAGTTCCACTTTCAAGTTCCAAGTGTAAGTGAGATCATCTGGTATCTGTCTTTCTTTTGCATGACTTGTTTCACTTAGCATACCATCCTCAAGGCTGATCCATGGTGTCAAAATGACACCGTTTTCTTCTGTCCCTAAGGCTGAATTGCACTGCATTGTGTATGTACATCAGGTTTTTTTTACCCTGTACAGCCATCCATTGATCCACACTTAGCTTGATTTCACATCTCTGAATCATGCTGCTCTGAAGATGGCAGTCTCTTTGGCATACTGGTTTAATCTGTCTTTGAATCAGAAGTAGGATTGCTGGATCATATGATAATTCTACTTTTAGCTTTTGATGAACTGCTGCTATAGTTTTCCATTATGACTATGTTCATTGATATGCCCACAAATGGTGAACCAAGATTCCCTTTTCTTTAAGTCTTTACCAGCACTTACCTTTCATCTTGTTTTATAACAGCCATTCTACATCTCACTGTGGTTTTAACCTTCATTTTCTAATGATAAGCAGTGTTGAGCATTGCCAATAAATCTGCTGACCATTTTATATATGTTCTTTTAAGAAATGTCTATTTAGGTCCTTTGTACATTTTGATAGTTATTTGTTTTCTTGTTATTGAATTATTTGAGCTCCTTATCAGATATAAGGTTTGCAAATATTTTCCCCCAAAGTGGAGCTATCACTTCACTTGGGTAACACATGTTTTGAAGTAACATCTTATTATATAATATTTTGTTATAAAACTATGATACTGCACAATATTTTGTTGTCAATCACCAAACTTTTGTTTGGATTTAAGATTCCTTAACTCTAGAGATATCAGTAAGCTTCAATAAGCCAAAGCTAAACATTCCAATGAGAACTCCTTTGAGTTCAATCAATATAAGAATTCAAAAAAGAAACATTTATTGAGACCAGAATGTGAAACTGTCTTAGATATAAATAAATAACCATGGTTCAAAAATGTAAGAAATGTCATATTAGTAGAGCAGTTAGGAAAGTCCTCTATGAGCCCCAATTGGAAGATCGAAGAGAAGTCAGCTGTACAGGAAATAGAATGAAAAATTCTAGACAGAAGGACAACTCTACAAAGTGTTACAGCAGGAAGGGAGTTTTAGATCAGTGAGAGAGAGCCACCTGTGTCCAGCTGACAGGTCACATCAGGTTGAATGTGGGATGGTAAAGGTGGAGGGGCAAGGCACTGCCAGGCTGGACACAGCTTTACAAATGCTGAGAGTTCAGATCTCACTGGGATAGTGAGACAAACACTGACCATGATATACATTTTAAAAAAAAATTGCTGGATTATATTCCAGCAATAGCAATAAAGTAAAAAAAAAAAAAAAAAGTATCTTTTCTTCTTCTTCATCTTCTTCTTTCTTCTTCTTTTTTCTTCTTCTTCCTCTTCTTCTCCTTCTTCTTCTCCTTCTCCTCCTCCTCCTCCCCCTTCTCTTTCTCTTCCTTCTCCTCCTCCATTTCTTCTTTCTTCTCCTTCTCCTCCTCCTCCTTCTTCTCTTTCTCCTTCCCTTTCTTCTTCTTGTCTTTGAGACAAGGTCTTTCTATACAGTTTAGACTGGCTTGAACTCACTATGTAGCCCAGGCTGTCCTTTAATGCACAGCGATCTTCCTGCCCCATCTTCTCAAATGCTAAGATTATAGGTAAGAAAAAATTTTAAATTTAAAAAAAAATATTCACTAGATATCTTGGCTATAGCTCACACTGAGGTCAATATCCTCCTTGTAATTCCAGTGCATTGCCTGATACAGTAGCTACCAGCTACATGTAGCTGTTAAAATTTGAACTTAAATTCACTTAAGTTAAATAATACAAAAAAAAATTCAGCTCTTCAGTCTATTTATTCACAGTTTAAACATTCAGTAGCACTATATTAAAGAATGTAGTTATAGGCCATTTACATCACTGCATCAAGTTCTATGAAAACATTGTTCCAGACAATGTTTTAGCTTCACCTCTCCACTAACTCTGGATCTTCTGTCACCAGAAATGCCACCCATTTTTTTAACCTCACAATCATTCACAGACCCCCATTTCATTCATTCTCCCTTCATAAAGAAGCCTCTTTATGATGATGGCTTCCTCTCACCATCTACCTAGAGGATCTTCCCCTACTTGGGCATTTCTATTCCTTCATCTGTTCTCCTTCAAACATCTTGGTCTGTGTTTCTCCTTCATCCCAGTTCCCAGAGCTATACCCAGACCTTGCATCATCATCATCCATCCATACACCATATCAGCCTTGACCATCTCATTGTCCAGCAGCCTTGTCTAGTGCTGCAGTTTACTCCCTCACTTCCCATTCCATACACAACTTTTTCCATGATTCATAAGTGCATTCATTCCTTACACAAAATCTTAAATTTCTACCCTATTCTCACACTATATTGGTCACTTGGTAGAGTCCTGTGCTGGAAAAACTCTTTATTCTGATTCTATATTCTCTAAGATGAATATCTAGAGATTAAATATTATCATTCTATTTATTTATGAGCTTGGAGCATGGGAGGTGAGCATTCCATCATTGAACTTAATTTTCAATGCTAGTTTCTTTTTATTTTTATTGATTGTTTCTATTCAACATGGATCTCCTCTCCCATCCTCTCAGAGAAAAAGTATCTTTTCTAAAAGTCAGGAAAAAAAAACTGTGTCTAAAAAAAATCCCTAATGAGAAACATGCAATGAAATAAAATATCATTTTTTCATCTAACAAAATTTGGAAAGAGGGGGCTAATGCTAGGTGTTATCAAGAGTACAGGGAACTAATATCTTGAGCTTAGTAGAAGTAAAAATTGGTGAAATTTTTTAGTAAGGGGAACAATTAGGTAAGTTCATGCAGTAATCTCATTTCCAGTAACTCATCTTACAGAAGTTCTCAAAATTACACTTCAATTCTCCATAGTTCATTCTCTACAGAGATAAGAAGGCGTTTTAAAAACCGAAATGAGTGTGCTCCAGTGGTGTGCTGGTAACTGTTGAACAACTGGCTGTCTGGGAGAAGAAAGCCCTGATTCATAACATCTGCTATGAGTCTCTGTGGTATAAATAGTCTCACCACAGTTGATTTCAAATTACCAATGTGATGTCAATAATGCAGACTTGGAAAGAGATGTACACACAAACTCTGGAAATCCTGCAGTGGGCCAGGTCCAGCACACCAGACTTGGTGTTCCTCCCTGTGCAAGATGCTTCAACGCAAATCACGACACCTGGCAATAATGTTCTGACCTTCAAAGCTCTTCATGAGCAGGTGGCCCTGCCTACCTCCCCCGCCTTCTCCCTCTCACTCATTGCTTCTCACTCCTGATCCTATTTCTCAAGTTCAATCCCACCTTAGGGCCTTCTTTTGTTGTTCAAGCTCTTCACTTCATTGAGATATCTTCTCAAATGTCAGATGACATAGATATTCAGAGAGGTCTTCCCTGGTCACTCTCCGCCAGTTGCTGGGAGTTCAGCAATGCAATCCTGCTGCATTTAATTGACAGCTTGTATCACCATCTGAACTTACTTGCTTGTTTACCGTGTCTCCTCAGCCAAATTTAAACTCCATAAGCTCAGACACCAGTTTAGTCTTGGTTATCCCTGTCATTCCCAGTATTCAGAAAACTATTTTGAATATAGTAAGCACTCAAAAATATTTTTTGATTAACAAATGAGTTTATAATAATGAAATACATGAAACCACGTAAAGGTTCGACAATAGGGAAATGGTGAAGCTAATATTGACGAATCATTACTCTCAGCTAGGGATTGTGATATGCATCTTATCTGTTTGTCTCATTTAATTCCCATGACAGCCCTATGAGATGAGTATTACTATCTTCCCCAGTCCACACACAAGGAAACACAAAGAGAGGGTGGATAATTTGCCAAAGCCACAGAACCAAGTAGGTCAGTCAAATCCAAGTCTGTTCCACAGAGCTGGCTCTCCTTGGAGTCCCCAGGGATGGTAGCCAGAAGGTCTCATTCAGACCAATGGGCATGGAAACACAGACCTGTGCTGTGTCCAGGTGCCACTGGCTGTTGTCAGTGTGGTGGCTCCTTATCTCATATTTAGCTGCTAGTCTTCATATGTTTTGGCTTCTTCCTTGGGAAAGCTTTTGGTGAAGGATGAGCATGTTTTTCTGAGTTTCTAGCTTAATGGCAATGCACTAACTTAAAATCCCTCCATAAACTTCAACTATTAGCCATTGTAAATCAGGTTTCCACACCATACATAATGATACTGTAAAGTGAAGGAAACTGTATAATCCGAAAGAGTTCAAGGAAAAGAAATGAAAACTACATCTATATGCATAGGTGATGTTTAGGAAAAAGCAAACACACCAAGATGATGGGGTGACGACTTTTATACTCTTCATACTCATCTATGTTTTGCAATCAACTCCCAATGAGCACATCTTTTGTAATGTGAAGGAAAAATCAGCATTATCACATTCCTTTTGTGGTTGAAGATTCGTAAAGGCAATGGGATACAAAAGAAGGAATATTAAACAGCATGGACCAGGGAGGCTACATGTGGTTTCTTCAGGAGCCAGACTGCTAAGACACTCTCCGCACTAACCTAGGAGAGCTGCGGGGGAGGTACTACAGATAAAGAGAGTGCAGGACGGATGCTAAAAAATAGAGAAGGAGATCATAGAGCGGCTGTGCTTCAAGGACCCCTCACCCATCCCTGCAAGGCGCTGAGCTCTAGGTCAGAGTGAGTAACATCTGTCAGATGGAGGTGCAAAAGCCTCACAGCTGAGTCAGGAAAGAAAGTCAAGTACCTGTGTCCAGAAGACCTATGGGTCAGAACTGAAAGAAATCTTGGAATTCAAGGGGCACATCTCATGTTTGATTCTAGGACAATTGTCTCAGTTACTTTTCTCTCATTGCTGGGACAAAATACCCAACACCCAAAATGAAGGAAGGAAAGGTTTATTTAGCTCACAGTTTGTGGAGGTTTCAGTCCATACTCAGCTGGCTCCAAGGCAGAGGGGCACATGGCAGAGGCCAGCAGTTCATGGCAGCGGAAGGCAGCAAAGAGCAAAGGCAAAAGGGAGGCGCAGCGGCAGAGGCAGCCTCTCTCCTTTGCTTCTATTGCATTCAGGTTATATCCCCCCCCGGGGGGGGGGAGCACTCACACCCATAATCTCAGCAGCATTCATATCGATAATCCCAACTTTGGATTATGAATTTATCCCAAACTTTAGAAGCTGCCCCAATGACTTCATGAGGCTTTTTTTTGGGGGGAGACACCTAGACACAAACCATGACAACAATTAAAGGGTACTTTTATTTTTCTTTCAAAACTCAAGGTTGCAATTACCTGACACTCTGTAAACTTAGAACAACTGAATTTTTTCCTTGCTGTTACTTTGAAAGCTGTCTTTTCTGAGAACATTTTAAAATATTTTCATTCATGTAGTGCTTCAACAGAAGCAAGTGTGTGTGTGTGTGTGTGTGTGTGTGTGTGTGTGTGTGTGTGTGTGTGTAAGGTGTTCTATATAGGTGTTCTATAGACCATCCAGTAAGGCCCAATCCTAACCATCACCATGAGATGGTGTCTAGAGGTTTCCCATTGATTAAAATGAAAGATTCTGCTGTTTCATCTAGAGACATACTCTGTTTACACTGTATCTAGCTAAGGCAGAAAATTACCAGAGGCTTAAGTTTACCTGTTTTGATTTTACTTTTATTATAAAACAAAAAGATTTTGACAAAGCTCAGTTTGTTCTCTGGGTACTCAGAAATCAAACATAATTTTTGATACAGGAATCCACAAATGTGTTCTCATATCTGTTCATCACATGATATGAAAAGGTTGTTAGGGAAGACTTTCAAAATATAGAAACTTGCCAGGGAGATAGCTCAGTAAAATAAGCACTTGCTTGGCAAGTGTAGGGTCTGGAATTTAATCCCTGGCATTGCAAAACAATAAAATAAAATATAGAAACTTTCTCAAATCTTAGATTTGTCCCTGGATGAAAATCTTGTCCTAAAAACACCTAAAGATTGCAAAGCAAAGCAGGACAACTGCAGCATTAGAGACCTCCTTGAAGCCCGTGCCCGGGAAATGCCTGAGCTGCTGTGTAGCTTGAAGTACAGAGGAGGAAAAGAAAAACGATCTGTGTTAGACAGCAGCAAGCACCCAGGGCCGTTACCTCTCAGTATCCCAGAGTAAGGTACCAAGGACTTAGTAGCTACCCTGTTTTTCTGCAGCTGTTGACTATGAAACCCCACGCTTAGCTATTCAGTAAATCACTGGCTTACAATAGTCCAGTGCCATCTCAGAAGAATTCCTATTATGGAAACTCACAGAAAACAGACAGTGAGGGCCAACAAGATAGCTCAGTGGACTAAGCGCCTGCTTAGGCAAGCACAGGGACCAGGGTTCAATTCCCAGTACTGTGTGCTGCACCGGCCCTGCCCCCAGGCACACTGAGCCTGCCGCCAAGATCAGGTGCGGTGGTGCACACTTGTAATCCCAGCACTGGAGAGGCTGAAAACAGAAGGAATGCTGCAAGTCCGAGCTGTGTAGTGAGACCCTGTACCAAATACATTTAAAAAAAAAAAAAAGATAGTCATGCATATCTTTAAAATGGTGAAATATGCACCTGAGTCTTAGGGCACGTACTTGTTGAAAACAAGTGGAAAGCAATTAAATCCCAAATATGACTTACTTACAGTTACATAAAAGTTCCTAATCTCAACTCCATATTTAAGCAAAACAACTATCTACTGTTGAAATTTACTTTTCAGAAGACCTTAATTTACCTTTAGTTTTTACTGGCATAATTTGAGTGTTAAAATTTTCGCGATAAATTTATATATCTATCTATGTCTTTATTTTTTGCAGTGCTGGAGGCTGAAGTCAAAGCTTCGAGAATGGTCAGCAAATAGTCTAAATCCCCAGTCTCTAAGCATTTTAACTATTAAAAAAAATGATAATGGTTGTGAGTTTAGTTCTCTGGCTGAATAATAATAATAATAATAAATACTAGATTTTGCACAAGGGGAATAAATCTTTTCCATTTCATTTATATGAAGAAAATTAATAAAATAAATTATAAGCAAAACTGTCCATGGTCTGTGTTCCTGGCAGGGGGTGTCCACATATTTCCTGGGATTCTTACTGTAGTCTAGAACAATTGGAAGCCATAACAGCAGCAGGTCTAACTAAACTTGCCAAAGCCATGGAGAAATAAACATCAGCAGCCTAGCTTCTGGCCCTCCAGCTGTACAGCTCTTTAGTTGTTTATAGCCATACAGAAAAATCAAGGCCTATCTTCATTGAAATTCGTAAGAAAAATGAAAATGTGAGTTTGACCCAGCAGTAGCTACATAATTGGGGAAGGACACTACTACTCAAACTGGCCATAGTGGATATACTTGATCAACTAATATAGAAATGCAGTGTTCTTATTGTAAGGCACCTACTGTCCTATGATGATGAAGTGGGGAACAGGAGAGCCAAATAACTTAGCTAAAATCATACAACTGCAAACTACTGAATTCAAACCAAATTCAAATACAGTTAAGTCTCCCCTAGCCCATTACCCCAGACTCAGCCTAAGGAATGCAAAGTATGATCTAGTGAGCTCTATACATGCACAGAGACCCAGAAGAACAGCCAATCCCCAGAAGAGATGTGGAGGTGAAGGGGAGATGGTCTTGGATGGTCTGCTGTGTCCCAGGAGAGGTGATGGAGGACTCTGTTCTGACCAAGGCTGAGCACAGCTGACAGTGGGATAGGACTCTGCAAACAAATGGTGCCTGCCTATTAAAAGGGGCTAGACCAATAGTTTTCAAATAATCACTTAAAGAACTTCAGATAGATGGATGATGATAGATAGATAGATAGATAGATAGATAGATAGATAGATAGATAGATAGATAGATGATAGATAGATAGATAGGCAGACAGACAGACAGACAGATAGATCTCAAAAACCAAAACTCCACGTAGACTAATTGGCTACGAATCTTGCAGAGAGTGAAGTCTAAACACCCTTCATTAACATAAATTGGGAAGGGAGGAAGGCAAGGTTACCGAGCAGCTCACTGTAAAATGGTGTTCTTTCTTCAAAGCCACAGCCTAAGGATGACAAAACAGAGACTCCTGAGAAGCATTAGTAATGATGATACTGAGGGTTTCTCACAATGGTGTTCTTGGTCCCAGAAAGACTGAGAGCTGTACCCAGGCTCTGGACTAGAGACCCAGGCATGTGAACTCAAATGGATTCTAGGATTCCACTGACCATGCAGCCTCAAACACCATGAGAGGAGCCTGAGATTCAGAGCTGGACAGACAGGGCCGGTTGGCCAAAATGATAAAAGACTCAGACCCTCCACTGGGAGGGTCCAGCACAGTGCTTCACCATCCAACACAGGCAGTCCTGGGACAAAGTCCCAGGTAATGTTCCTGAGTGTTCCTGTGCCCCTGTGTGGAGCAGCAGGTGCAGAGCCCCTCTAGCAGAAGCAAGGCTGGGCCAGGGATCTAATCTATGTTAAAAGCAGAATCAGAGAGGTGAAGAGGCTTGACTAAGGTCACCCAACTTCTTGGGGGCAGCTTCCTTCATAGAAACTATTCTTGAGCAATCTTATATGAGCCTGGCCCTGTGCTGGTGCCAGGTTATTGTTGCCCTCTGGGAGTGTATGTGTTACAACAAAGGACTCTGGGGCAGTTTCCAGGCCATCTCCCATTTGGTGAGCCTTGGTTAGAAGGCAGAGCCCCTTCCTGAGACAACCACACCCAACACAGCTTGGCAGGTGTCACTCACCTGCAGGAGACCCCAAATCACAAACATAGCCTGCCACCTGAGCCCAAGAACTGCACGCAGCCATCAGCACCACTGGACACTGACAGTCCCATTCATGCTCCAGACCTGGGTCACTTCTGCTGCCCCCACGGGTCCTCTGGAGGAAACTTCAGAATGGAGCAGGCCCATCCCACCCTCCCAAGAAGGCACAGGGCTCCCTACTCCCTGCCGGATGCCACAAGCTGAGCCACAAAGATCCCCAAAGTCTCACTATGGCCCTGGATAAAACCAGAGCTGTCAGCATGCTAATTAACAGCCGGAGCAGCTAGGCACACTGGCTGACAATTAATGCCTCCAGCTCTCTGTTTCCTGCTGGTGCATTATTAATTCATTCAACCTCTCCAGTGGGGCCAGGGAGATAACACAGACTTCGAAAGTTCACATTTCAATTTGAGGCTGAGCTGAAGAGCAGGGTGTGCGGTAGAAGCCTCAGTCCTCAGGGAGCAAGGGTACAGTGTGGGGAAGTCCCCTGTACGGGGGCCACTCCTAGGACTCATCTGCAGAAGTGCAAGACACCAAAGGTCTTCTGAGGCCATTGCAAGGGGACGCAAAACTCCCTCTGATAGGGGCTGTTTGCATCCAGCCATGCTCGGAACACTATGCCGCCTTAAAGGGACATGAGGGCCATCTATCTAGAAACTCAAGGAAAGATGGCCTCTGTGTATCTCTTTTTTAGGAAAATAATAAAAGCAAGATGCAGACCTCTGTGTGCTGTATGATCACATTTTCTTGATAGAAGGAGAAAAATGGAGGAAAGGAGAAAGGAACAGGCTCTTCCCAGCCTAAAGATAGACACGAGGAAAAGAGCCAGCAGGCCGTGTGGCAGCCCAGGAGGGGCTAAGATCAGATCCTAGGAAAGAAGTGAAGTTGGCCTTGACCCTGGCACGCCCACGCCAGGCATCTGGGCAATGCTGAGTCTTCCTCAAGGGGCACCATCCGCAGAAAGACTCTGAAAGCAGAAACTCCTCCCTGTTTTCTTCATAACTCTGGAAAGGGATGTAGCATCTCGTTACTGAAGTCCTAGGCAGTGGTAGCAAACCTTTTAGAGCTTTCAATGATAACAGACCGCTGGCTGCGGCACGGGTATCGTACGTTGGCACCGCTGGCCTACGCGATGAGGCTGCGCCATGGAAAGCACGGTGGGCTCGTGGCGGATCCGAGCATCCGGCAGAGGATCCGCAAAGCGTGCCCACCTGACAGCGAGGGAAGGGCAGGATGAGTGCGGAAAGAGGCGTCCACTCCTCGCCTACCTTAAACCCTGCAGCCATTCATTCCTCCTGGCTTTGGGGTTTGGGGAGAGGACATAGAGAAAGGGGGTGAAAGAAGCCAGAACAGGAAGAAAAAAGGAGAAAGTCAGTGCAAGTGGAGAGGAGTCTGAAGAATGAGCGCGCTGTGCTGGAGGAAGGTGCACAGAGGGGGCCACTGGGCTGCCCTAGCTGTCTCCCCTGAACGTTATCGGAGGAATCATGTGAGGTGACATAATTATAGGTTGTGTTCATCACAGTGCCCGAAATTCTGTAAGTGACTGTTTTAGGGTGTGTGTGTGTGTGTGTGTGTGTGTGTGTGTGTGTGTGTGTGTGGTGTGCTTTCATTAATTTCTTTTCAGACCGAAGACCAAAGAGAATTCCTGCCATTGTGCCCTCCACCTCAGCACTATCTTCCTTTCTGCCCGCGTCCATCTCCTCTTGCCTCTGGACTCCCTGCAGGCTTTCCCCAGAGGAGCTCTTTCAAAAGGGGAAGCGGAGATAAGCCCTGGGCTGAGATGGGGACACCGGAGCTCTGCTAGGGACCTTTCTGCTCCAGCTTTTGCTTTTGGGGAAGTGATTTGATGGTGACTGTGCCAGCCCTTCCTAGCTGGACAACAGAATATTTTTGTCTTTTTAAGACAGGGTTTCACTATGAGGTTCAGGCTGGCCTTGAACCCATTTTATAGCCAAGGCTGGCCTCGAACTCACAGTAATCCTCCTTCCTCAGCCTCAGGAGGGCTGTAATTACAGGGCTGAGTCATACCCAGCAGAACAACAGAACTGAGAAAAGCTTCAGAGACTGTGGCTGCAATACACACAAATGACCACCGGGTGGCATCACAAAAGAACAAAAAAGAATCAAGAAAAAGAGGGAAAATGACAAAACGTACAGCTGGCACTAGAGTGCGCCCGTTTTCTCTCTCCTCATCTCTTCCTCCCTCACACACACTCTCACCCTCTCTTTTTCCCCCTTCCCGTCCCCCTCCCTCTCCCTTTCCCCTCCTTTGAGGAAGCGCACTGAGTTTTTACCTGTTCAGAAGGCTGCAGGGTCTTCTTCTGAAGATACCCAGGCAAGGCCCACATAGGGAGAGCAGAGATGACCTGGGGCAAAGGGGACCGCGTTCTCCGGCTCCTCAAAACAGGGCAGGACCCTGACCATTCCAGGAAGGTAAGTACAGATGTGGCTGGAACTCTTGGGCAGACAGGGCCATCGCAAGCTGCAGATTCACAGGCTCTCCCACTGCTCTCTCTTCAGGCCTGAGCCTTGAAGCCAAGAGCGGGCAGCAGGTCCCTGAGCCCCAGCTCTTAGCATGTGCTCTGGAAAAGATGGCCATACTTCCACTTCCCCCAGGGCCTTGACAGTGAGTTACATCTTTGGGCCCTCATTTTTTATTTTGAGATAAGGTCTTGCTAGCTGGCTTAATTGCCCAAGCTGGGCTTAAACTTGGGATCCTCCTGCCTCAGCCCCTGAGTGCATATGCTTCTAGTAAGATAGGAGTCACAGAGCCCAAAGCAGGGACTGTCACCCCACAGAGGAGCCCAGAAACCCATACTGCTCAGGTACAATGCCATGTTCACTCCTGTAGCCTGCTATCCAAGGAAAGCTCCCAGAACTGGTAAAGTTTCATGGGGGTGAGGGACATAGAAAAAGAAGTGTCACCAGGTACACATCCTAGAAAGAAGCCATTGCTTTGAGTCCTCCAAGGACAGATAGAGAAAATTCAAGAGTAGGTGACTAAGCTTCCCCTAGAGAAAGCAAATCTCTAGGAGTCCCTGGAACTGTGTCAGTTCCCGGGGGAGCCCATTCCTCTAGAATCTGAAAGCCCCCGTTCTGCTCAGAATTCCCAGAACACGGGGCATGTGCTGCAGATTCCTCCTTGGCTGGTAGTTTTCAAGCATGTTGCTGGCGAGGGCCCCCGCTGCGTGTTGCAGGCTCCAGATTTCCCTTGGCACATGTCCTAGCTTCTGCAAACCTAGTCTACTACAACCTGAAAGCCAAGGTGCCTCATCTCTGTGCAAGGGGCTTATCCGCTGCAGGCCTGCACACTGAGGAGCCTTCGCAGACAACCTGCCATTCCAAAGAGAAAGCCCGTGTGAGGCAACAGGCCTGGAGGGGCATGAGGGGGCTGGGCCTCCTTCCCACCCCAAACATACACACTTAAAAAGAATTTAAAAACTACAGTATTCAAGGACGTATTCCTATTCAATTGAAAAATTTCTCCACTTCCCCTCCCAGCAACAGCTTTCCACAGATTTTAGCATTCTAAAAACTAAACCAAGTGGTCCAGCAGGTGGCAGCACGTGGACCACTGGCTCTCCTTGTCTGCGTGCGGTCGGCTTGTCTGCGTGGGGTTGGCCACCTTTCTAGAGGCCGGTGAGCATTGGTTCAGGGGCCTTTAAAATTCAGCGAGAATGCCTCAGGGTTGAGAAACATGTTTTCCTGCAGAATTTCTGGCAATCTTAAGTACAATGTGAATGCTGGTGAGAATGTTAGTTGGATGTTTGAATTATCATCTCTCCCAGGCCAGCTGCCACCTTTGGGCACCCAAATCAACAAAGCATCAGGGCAGAAGAGATAGATGAGTGGTGGAAATTACAAGACTGCTCCTCCAAGCCTGGGCCACCAGGCTATGACCTTGCACACAGGAATAGTTCAGGTAAATCACCAGCAGTCAGAGTACCTCTCTGAACCTCAGCTCCCTTATCCATGAGGTACTATTGGTCTACAGGATAATAACTGCTGACAGCTAAGGACCTGGATGATAATGATGATGATGATGGTGCTCTGTGTGTGTGTGTGTGTGTGTGTGTGTGTGTGTGTGTGTGTGTGTGTGTGTGCATTTCCCCCATACACATTTCCTAACCTTCTGTAAGCTGCCCTGCCCCACCAGTATATACAGCAGACCCCAGCCATACACACAGCCTCTGCACCACGGCTTCAGCAATTCTCAACTACCGTCTGTGGACTGACAGCAAGTGTCGGGCTCTTGAAGGTGAGGAACCAGACATTGGGGGAAAGGCAGACGAACACCAGGCTCTTGAGCATGCTGCTTATCCTTCCTGATAATTCGAAAGAGTTGCTCTACTCACCCATGATCTACCGAAGGAAGAAAATAAAGCTCACAGAGGTTGACTATTTTTTGTCCAAAGTCAAATAAGACAGGGTTCCATGGTGGTCAAACAAAAGCAACAGGACGCTGACCACACAATCTATGACTTAACCAACTTCTGCATGGGCTACTCCCCAGGGGCTGACCCTTGAGTAGATCTATGGCCCCTGATGTTCAGCACTTCCTGGGCTGGATCTATCTGACTTTATGGCTAGGGACTCTGGCAGCTGGGTGAGAGTTTAGATCATAGCAATAAACACGATCCAGCAAATGGAGCTTTCCTTTCTCCACAAATACTGACCAGGAGCTTAGGTGTCAGGTTCTGCTCGAGGCACTGGGGTTCAGGGTGGACTAAACAGAATACCTCATCCCTTCTACACATAGACACTCTAGTCAGGGGAAGCACAGGGTGATGGGACACAGAGAGGCCAGCCATTTATTTTAAGTATGTGATGAAGGACATTTTTGAATGTCTAAGGTCTAAATCACAAGAATGAATCAACCTTCCTATGACCTGGAAAAAGAGGAAGGATAAGAGATATAAGTAGACACAGGCCTGGCCCAAAAGAATACCAATGATGGGAGTTTAGGGAGAGAACAGTAAAGATAAATCCAGTAGTCATGCAAAGGCCAGGGTGGGCAGTGATTTGTAAGCCAGAGAAAGGAGTCCAGCACCACTGCATAAAGACAAATTGTACATTTCCAAATGCCCGTGTCTGTCCCTGAACAGACATGCTCTCTGGTCCCAGAGGAACAAGTAGTCCAAGAGCAAAACCAGTTCAGAGGCCACTGCAATGGTCAAGGTGACAATAGCTTGGTGGGGATGCAGTGTTTACACTTGGAAAATGTTTAGAGGATGGTGTTGACAGCACTTGCCAACTACCAGAAGTAAGGGAAGAGAGAAATAAAAGATAATGAGAATATTTAACTTCAACAATTGGATAGATGATAGTGCCATTTGCTGAGACAGAAAGAAAGGAGAGGGCCAGCATCAGGAGAAGGTGAGAAATTTCATTCTAGCCATGTTAAGTCTTGGATTCTGGGCATTAGTTCTCTAATATGAGGTAAGAATCTGGCTACAAGAGCTAAGGCTCATGGGAAATCTACCTTTGTGAGTTACCTGTAAATGTGTGGGCCTAGCTGCCATCACCCAGGAAGCTATCAGCAGAACAGAAGCCCAGGATAACCCTGGAACTCCCTAACACTTGGACGACCTCCAGCCAGTCTCTGTGGTCTAACACATGCGTTGAAAATCACAGCATGCATATAAAATCCCCCCTCCACTTTATAGACTCAGAGAGGTGACAACCCGCCCAAGCTCACATGTAGCTTTGCAAGAATCCAAGTATGAAATGGATTCCTACTGTCTGCTGGAGCTGTGCTGGTCACTACAGGATGCATGAGAGAGGATCAGTGCCTTGCGTATGGTGGGACTCCTCATTGGCCCTGGGATCTCAGGCCAATAAACTTCTTCAGTTCTTAGCTTCCCAGTGTGTAAATTAACATTGCTGGTGTCGTTCTCATTTTGCAAATCACATACCCATGATGTGCCGTGTACTATGTGAAGTGACAGAGACTAGCCAGACTCCCTCTCCACTGACAGTCTAGTGGCAGACACAGATAGGTAAACAGGCAATTACAATACAGTGGGAAAAGTGCTATGATTACGGTAATGCTACCTCCCTCTGTATTGAGTAAGTCATGCCAACCTACGCAGACTTTAAAGTTACACATAATTTCCTTTCTTCCAGACCTATATGTAATAATAGTCCCTTATGAAATGTTTCTGTTCTTTATAATAGTACCTGTTATTTCCATTGGTATAAATAATATATGCAAAACACCTAGCACGTAGCCCATGCTCTATCAGTGATAACAGTAATTATTAGGAAAGGTTTTAGTCTATCACCATCTCTAACTGCAGGGTCCATTTTCCTCTTCCATAAGTTAGGAATAGTAAGAGCTAGCTTGCAGGGTCCTCATGAGGCCAGATAAGAGAGCATAGAGGAAATTTTTTATAAGCAGGAGGGAATTTCATTAAAGTGTTTCATTAGTAAGTGAAGTTTCATGCCCACTTGCTAAAGTTACAAACCTTTGTGCAGAAGAAACTCTTGGAATTACCCCCGAGGTCATCACAATCCACATACCACGCCTGAAGAAACCTTTTAATAGGTTCTTGGGAAAATATCACTCTGTGCAGAAAATTGCTTCTTCTGATAGCAGATGAAGCAGGCATCTTCACAAAGCACCTATGGCCTTTCCCTGGGGAAGCAGAGAATGCTCGCTGAGGGCCTCTTCCCACCCTCGTGCCTCTTCCCTGCCCACATTTGGCTCACACAAGCAAAGGCAAAAAGATGCAGGAAAACTCCCGAGTTGGCTTCTGCTGTGCTTCACGCATGACTGGCATCCTGACTCAGTGCCTAGAAGGCAGGATTTGCAACACAGGATGCATGCTATAGATTTGCACCTGAACGAGCTGCAGGCAGGGCCATAGGAGGCCACGGGAGGCTGGAGCTGGTAGAGAAGCCCTTCTAACATTCTTCTGTGGCCACCCTGTGCCCTGAGAAAGGACCAGAGCATCCTATCTACATAAGTCAGAAGCACCCAGAGGGCAGGAGACAGCCTCCTCAGTTTCTCTACTGATGCTCCAGCTTCACAGCACACATAACCACAGGGCTAAGCAGGGAGCTGAGCTGCTTCCTTCCCTAGAAGTTAGCTTGACTGGAATCAGTTTCCGTGGTGTGAACTGTTCTGGACCCTAATGATAAAGCGAAGTCTGTTTTAAGAAGTTTGTACCCAGAACAAAATGTGTATGAGTGTGTGTGTGTGTGTGTGTGTGTGTGTGTGTGCACATGTGTTTGTGTGTGTATATATGTTGGGGAAACAATATGCTTTGTTTTTGATGAAAAACAAAGGAAAGATGGTGAGAATGGGGAATTATTATTGTATATAGCATGATGTGATTGAGATGGGCTCTCTGAGTAAAAGCACAGGAGGTAAAGTGGGAGCCACCCAAGAAGAGTACCTTTGGGGCCAGGGAGATGGTTCAGTGGAATAAGCGCTTCCCTGGCAAGTGCAAGGGCCTGAGTTCAATCCCTGGCTTTGCAAAAAAAAGAGCACCTTAGGCAGAGGGAACTGCAAAGGTAAAAGTTAGGTGTGAGTGATCTGAGAATCCATGAGGAATGGCAAGGGGCCCTCATGGCTAGCGCAGAATGAGTCAGGAAAGATGGACTGATGGAAGCAGAGGTGCCTCACGTCTTACAGGGCCAGTCAGGAGGCAAGCAGCAGGCAAGGGCGATCCTGTGGGTCCCTGCATGCCATCTGGTTGGGCGTCAGTCCTCTCTGTGTGATATAAGACTCCTCTAGAGGCTTCCAAGCTGAGGGCTGGTGTGATACATCCCTGAAAACTCCTACATAGGCAAGTGCAAGAATCCAGTTCAATCCCTGGTCCCACAAGCCGTGCTGGCTGCACCTTGGGTGCACCGACAAGGTGTGCCGAGCTGACCACCGAGACTGGGCACGGTGGTGCACACCTGTAATCCCAGCACTGGGGAGGCTGAAACAAGAGGACCACGGTGAGTCTCAGCTTCACAATGAGGCCCTGTACCAAACACATAACAAAATAAGTTAGCAAAAGGAAGCAGTTCAGCTGTTTAGCTGCAGAGGGTGGAAACAAACTTTTGCAGGGAGCAGTGCAAACAGGGAGGCTAGTGAAGAGGGCATTAAAGTTACCCTCTTGGGCAAGACACTTAAGCTCTCTGTGCCCCAACTGCAAAGGCAGAAGTAATAATGACACCAGCCTCATTCAATTGCTACAACAAACCAAATGAATTAACATTTGCAAAATACCTAGATAAGGGCTGAGCATCTTGTAAAGAGCACTGTAAGTGTTTATGGGATAAAAAATCAAAATAAAAGGAGGCTTGGACTAGGTAGCCAGAGTGAGAAACAGTAAAATATAATAAACTTTGAAAGGAGAACCAATGGGGATCGGCAACAACTGGGTTTCAGGATGGTTCCAGTATTTCTGCCTCTAGCAATCAAAAAAAAAAAAAAAAAAAAAAAAAAAAAAAAAAAAAAAAAAAAAAAAAAAAAAAAAAAAAAAAAAAAAAAAAAAAAAAAAAAAAAAAAAAAAAAGAAAGAAAGAAAGAAAGAAAGAAAGAAAGAAAGAAAGAAAGAAAGAAAGAAAGAATGCACCCGCCAAAGATGCTAAGTAAGGGAGGGGCATCTAACATTCAAGGGAGAAGTTTTTTTTTTTTTATGAATATAAAGAAAAATCATCAGATCCACATAGGATTCAAATGGCCATTTCCTTCCTCCTACTCATTTTTAGAAGATGATGAAGGGACTTCCTCCAAGCCACACCAATACTTAGGTCACCTTGGGAATGAGCCCCAGGTCTGTCAGTCCCCACACCAGGGCTCTTGTCATAACATCACAGCGTTGTAGAGATAAGAAATGCTATGGAAATCAAATTAAGAGACAATGTGCCCTTGTGATTAAAATGATGGATTCTAGCAAGACCAGACTGTCAGGGTTCAAGTCACTAATCGATATCAAACCACTGCAACCATGCAGTTATCATCAACTGACCATGAAAAAATCACTTAACTTATCTGCGCAGTGTCATTCCAATATAGATAGCAGTTGTACCTACCCCCTAGTTGTGGTAAAGACTAACATGAATGAATACATGTGAAGTACCTGGAACGTGGTTACACTGCACCCAACGAGAGCTATATGCAGCTTGAAAGGCTAATGGTGCCAAGATGACAGGTTTGCTAACACTTTCTGTACTCAACTCCTTTTTGAGCCTCAAAAGCCCACCACGCAGTAGGGCTCACTGTATGGATGGAGGAATATTAGCATCCTCACAAAACAGAGCAGCTAATGTACCTCAATTAACACCACCAAAAATGTCTACAGAAACCAAGCAGATAAATTCCACCTTGACTAGTACTATTAAAAACAACAGGGCCGGTGAGATAGCTCAGTGGTCTATAGCTCCTGCTTAGGTGAGCTTAGGCAAGCTCCAGGG
The DNA here is from genome assembly GCA_004027165.1 of Ctenomys sociabilis. NCBI lineage: Eukaryota > Metazoa > Chordata > Mammalia > Rodentia > Ctenomyidae > Ctenomys > Ctenomys sociabilis. The sequence continues at coordinate 70,290 of PVKA01002662.1, read as the reverse complement.
ATCCTGGTTCAATCTGTTCCTGTTTTCTACAACTGATGATACCTAACAATCCAATAATCTAAGACAAGAGGAAATAAAGACACATAGGCCACAGGACGTGTAAACGTGGACAATAAACTGTCACATGGAGCATAAGCCTGGAACAATTGAGAATTAAATGAAATACCACCTTCCTTTAATATAGGACTCCTGGGGATAAAAACTTCAATTCCCAAGGGGAATGAATTAAAGTTACCCCGAGGCAGAGCATAAATATTTCTCCCTACACAAAAAGAGCAGAAATAGATCTGTGAGCGGTCACATCTGGATCAGCCTCTGCCACCCAGGGGTAACTCACCCCTTTCATTCAAGGGTGGCAGCAGTGTGTAAGGCAGGCCGTAACTCCTGGAGGAGGTGACATGACGATTCACATCCCGGTGGCTGGCAGAAACCCCCGGAGGATGAAACGGATCCCAGTTCTGTCTCCCGGGGGTCTTTCTTAGCAAGGCAGCTGAGAGGGGAGCAAGCTCGCCCAGCCCCATTTGTCAGCCATGCCAGCAGCACCGCGATCAACACAGAACCAATGCTCCTGCAGGCCTCCTGGGTGTGTCTCGGCCTGCCTGCCGCCCTCCCGCCCTTGTCCCCATACTCACTCCCACTCTTTGCGCCGGGCCTGCGGGGTGCTGTGCATCTTGTGCGCCTCGTGTGCCTTGATCACGTCCCGCTGCTCGATGAGGCCACCGCGCCTCCGCTTCATGACCTCGGGGCTCACCGGAAGGAAGGGGCTCGATCCGCCTTCCCAGCCCGGGCCCTCGCCCTCCTGGATGGGGAAGAAGTTGTCGAAGCCGGCGACAGTGCCGCGCGGGGAGGCCGGTAGCATGCCCACCTCTTCTGAGGCATCGGCCTCGAGCAGGGCGCACTGCTGGGGGCGCCATGCCTCGTCCTCGGGCAGGGCCAGGATGTGGCGGCGGTGGCCCGCGGCCCCAGGCTCAGGGCTCCCGCCTGCAGCCAGGCACAAGGCGGGCTCGGGCAATCTTCGGCCGGGGCTCAGTCCACGCATCTCGGGCACCATCACAGAACATTGCTCTGCCAGGGGAAGGGTGGGCAGAGACAAGGGGTAAGGGGGGAAAGGAGTGAGGAATTGGGCACAGGGAGATAGAGACGAGAAAGAGGTTAATGACATAGATGCCTTAGGGGAGGCTCCTCTGGCTTGTCCAGCGCTACAGCCTAGCCCTGAGCAAGACACTACCACAGTAGCACCTCGACAAGCGATACTGGTGCATCCATTTACTGAGATATGTCTCAAAGTTTCCTTCTTTCTGGCTGAGTAGTACTCCATTATATATATTCCACTCTTAAGTGCAAAATTGGTCACACATATGGAAATATAGCATCCTCTGCTGCAAGGAACTGAAAATGTAAATGAGAACCAGAGGCTATAACAGGTATTGTGCCAGGAAAAATTGTTCAAAAGAGAACTAAAAGGGAAGAAAGGAAGAGGAAAGAAAAAATAATAAAAGAAGAATAAATGGAAACTAAGCTTTGTAAACAAGGAGGGGAGTAGAAGTAGAAAGGAGGAGAGGGAATTAGGGGGGGAAGAGGGGATCAAAATGTATCATATACAGGTACAAATTCCCAGTGATGAATATGATTATTATAGAATATCTAAGCTGTACCAACTTCGACATATACATATCAGGTACACAGAAATATAGCATTTTTTTAAAAACGATCCTGAAGCCGTGAGCACCCACTGTGGACTGGGCTGAGTACCCGGTGTCAGGGCATCAGAGAGAAAGTGAAGCAGACTCAGCTTTTACTTCACAATGTAATGCAGAACGAAGACATTAAGGATCAAAATACACGCTGAATACTTCTATTTAAAAAGTGAATCACAATGAAAGCTGCATCACCGTTAATCTCTCTCAAAATACTCTCCCCTCACTTGGGACACTATCCCTTTGTTCCTGCCACTTTCTGGAGCAGTTTTGTCTTTAAAGAGTACAATAAAGGCACGATAAGCGCTGCTGTCCGTCGCTGTCCCGCGGAAAGGCAGCCTCGTGCGAAGGCGAAGGTGGTGCTCGTCCGCCTTGCTCACTGGGCACCACTCCACGCGCTGGACACCAGTATGACTTCTGGCTCTTCCCCAAAGTCAAAGTGACCCTAAAACATAAATGTTTTGAATGATTTCAGAACACTGAAGCTGCCACAGCAGCCCAACTAAAGCCACAGAGGAGAACTTCTAGAACTGCCTCAGAAAGCGACGAGAGTGACGGGATGGGTCTGTAAGCAGGGTGGAGGACTGTGAGAGGGATTACAAGCAATGTGTCATTTACTGCAAAACATTTAAAGAATTAACTGTTTTTTAATTGTGCTCAATTTTAATAATTCACTACAGTAATCAACTTTTACATGTACATACATATACAGTTATAGACCATAAATATATATGACAAAATATCACCTCCGGGGGGGGGGGGAAACATACAATCTTTGCAACAAAGAACCTTACTGAGAACAGCCAAATGCTGAGGTATGGGTTTTTTACCCAAAGGGACTGGCCTACATTCACACTGTTAATAAGTTATGTAGCTACGCAACCTTTGTCTTATAGCAAAAATCTGCAACTAATACATGTTTTCAAACTAAAACAAAAAAATTGTAATTATAAATAGGTAAAATAAATATTATTGCCAGTGAAATTCAATCACATAATTTCTTTTAGGTATTTTTTTAGTTTTACTTTGAATGATAAACTTTATTTTTATGGGGCAAAATGTTTCAATCGGTGGATGTACACGGAGGGGTGATTAATCCGGAGTGATTAGATGCTCATTGCCTCAAATATTTCCCATTTGTGGGAACATTTCAAATCCTTTGTTTTGAAATATACAGTAACTACAGTCACCCAGCTGTGCAAGAAAAGCATCAGAACCCATGTCTAGCTTAGTACCATTGACCAGCCTCTCCCGTTACCCTTTCTCCTATCCTCCCCTCCACATCTAACCAGGCTCTGGTAATTTTTTGACTTTTATGGGTTGCCAGATACATGAGACCACGTAGTATTTGTCTCTGGGGCTGGTTTATTTCACTTGTCATCCTTTAAGTTTTATTAAATAACATTTCCTGTTTTTTAAAAAAATGAACAGTGTATCATTCTGCTTGTGCACCGCTTATTCAGTCCATTCATCCCTTAGACACAGGTTGTTTCTATGTCTCATCTGTCGCAAATGAACACAAGAGCACAGCTCAGAATACCGATTGCAAATCCTGTAAGTGGACACAAGCTGGTGGGAAGGCTGGGTCTCAGGGCTGCATTTCATTTGTCAGGGAACCTTCATTCCGCTTTCCAAAAGACTGTATTAGTTCAGAGTAGTCAAGAATATACAAGCGTTCCTTTCCCTTTCTCCGAATTCTCATCGACACCTGCAATCGTTGTTTTTGAACAGCAGGTTTAGCAGGTATAAAGTGCTACATCACTGTGGTTTTCACTTGCCGTTTCTCTGAGTCATGTAAGCCCTTTCTATTTCTTTTTTGAGACTATTTTTAATAAGATTTGTTTTTCTCTTGAGTAGTTGGGAGTTGCATATTTATAGCCCATGAAACTGAAAGGAAATCATGAAACTCCTAAGAATTTACATATACATCTATACAGGTATGCATATATGTACTTACATACGTATATGTATTTATGAGGTTTTCATAAAAATTAACTATTTTTTTCAGTCACATTTCTATATAATTGCATATGTTCCCTGACTTATGATGGGGTCACATCCAAATAAACCCACCAGCAATTGAAAATACCAGAAATCGAAGGTGAACTTAATCTGCCCAGCCCAGCTCAGCAACAGCACACTAGAGAGCAACCACGTCTCCATGCGACCACACAACTCGCTGGGAGCTCGGCTCACTCACTGCTGCTGCCCAAAATTGTGAGATACCGGTGGCCCAAGAAAAGATCAAAATTCAAAATTTTAAGTATAACTTCTACGGAATGCATAAAGATTTTTGCACCATTGTAAAGCTAAATTATAAGTCAAATTGTTATAATTGGGGACCATTTACATGAGGCACAATAATAATAAATATTTTAGGATAGTCCTGTGGAGAAAGAACCCTATAGGCTGAACTCAGGGGCAAAGGGCTCTGGCTGTTCTCTTCCAGCTGGAATCAAAGATTCTTTCTCCCTTCTTTCCAGTGCCCTAACTCTTCCAGGGAAGTCCCGCCTGCCGCCTATTGCCCTGTCTTCCTCTCCTCCAGGGCCAGCCAAGAAGGCTTTTCTTGGTGCTGAGTGTGATGTCCTTGCTCCTTTCCTAATGCATGCATCCAACTCAGAATTCAGGCAGCTCTTGTGGACTCAGTTTCCCCCACTGGTTCCCCTGAGGCTCCTTCCTTTCCATGCCAATGAGGATTGGGCCGGTGTTATAGTTTTGCCTGGGTGTCCCTCCCCCACCCTGAAGCCTAATGAGGTCAAAGGGATTTTCAGAGGTGGCTGAATCTAGAGTGTGTAATTGATATATGGTGCAATGCTGGGATTAAGGGTGTCGCTATTTGGGATGGATGACTGCTGGATCAGTCCATTGATTGCATGGTGCTGCCTTAATTCTGGTAGAGTGGATATGATATGAAGGACAGAAAGAGACTTGTGTCCCCTTTTCCTTGTTGGTTTTGGTGTTCTTTCCACCACTATGAACTCTTGCCCTCTGCCATGTGCCAACCTGCCTTGGAGCCAGCTGATTATGAACTGAAACCTCTACAAACCAAAGCCTTTAACTTTGGGTGTGAAGTATTTTGTCTCAGCAATGAGCAAAATAACTAAGACAGCCAGGTCACCTCTAAAGAGGTTCTCATCCAGCAGTGCTGAGCAAGCACTTACCATGGCCCAGTCCCTGTGCCACACACCAGGCACACCGAGACAAGCTAGATTTGGCCCAAGCTGTGTCAAGGAAAGGACAAGAAAAGACTAATGCTGATTCTATTGCATGATGCACTGGACTTGAAGTAGATCTGATAGCTATAAAAGCTCAGAGGACGTCCACGCTGCCATGCACAGGAGGAGCTCAGCAGGGCTTTGCAGAGGAAAAGAGCCTTGTATGGTGCCTTCTGGATGGGGGATGGGAGAGGATTATAGGCAAAAGGAAGTTCATATGCATGGGGGAGGACTTAGGGAACCCAAAGGATCTCAAAACTGTTCTTCTGACAAGCATGAGTTCTTTGGGACAGCTCTGGCACGAGAGGACCTTGCCTTTAAGCTTTTCAGATGGCTGCCTACTGCTTTCCTCCTGCCAGGAGCCCAGCACCTGACTTCCCAACTTCTGCCCCAACCACACCCCTAGTGGCCACAAATGTCATACACATGCCCCCTTGGGTCAAAGAAGTGCCATGTGCTCTATGTGCTAGGAGAAGCCACTCTACCCACTCAACCGCAGTTCCCACTACACACTGAAGACTGTGTTGGGCCCCAAGTTCTCTTCCCAGAACTCTGCCCTTCAACCCTGCCCTCCAGCCTCCTGCTTTCCTGATCTGGAAGTCACATTGCAAATCACAAAAACAAAGAATAGTAAATGTTTAGGAACCTTAATGATCAAACTATATCATTGCACAGATGAAGCAGATATTCAAAGCAGATGCCAGGCAGGTAGGGAGACTTGCCTGGCATCTCAGAGACAATAAAACTCAGGCCTAGGAGAAAACTCAGTTTCAAGGCTCAGCTTATAGCTTTCCCTACTGTATCCATCACTCTGCCTCTGCCACATGAAGCAGAAGCCACAGATAACCCTCATGCACTAAGGTAGCTAACGTGGAACACTGGTGACAGGATGGCTTTTATGGTAATGGGGACCAAACACTGCACACCCTACCACCAAAACACATTTCCAAACTCTCCCTTTAAATTCTTTTTTATTTTGAGACACAGCCTAAGTTGCTAAGATAAGACTGAAACTTGTGATCCTCCTGCTTCAGCTTCCCATGCGCTAGGATTCCAGGTGGGTTCCACCACACCATAGTTGATAGGTTTATTTAATGCCTAGATGATAAAATTCAACGTGAACACTAAAGAGACACCAGCTTCACTGGAGAGCAATCCTTACGGCCTCACCCTGGGCCTCCTCCTTTGCCAGCATCTGAGTTAGGCATCTCAGGCCCTTGGCCTCAGTGTGGCCAAGCTGTAGGCTCCCACACAAGCCAGTCAGATGCTCCAGACATTTGAGCGTCCGGCAACAAACTTGAGCCGGAGGAGCAGGTGGAGGAAAGGAATGATCTAGCCTGAGCTTGGTAGAGAGGAGAAAAAAAGGAAAAAACATTTCAAATCCTGCCAACTATTGGGTGGGGCCCTAGAAAGAGTGATTCATGTTCCTCACATTGTCATTCTGTCTCAACTCCACTTGATGTGTTTTAAATTTATCCCTCATCCCTACAATGTTTAAATGTCTCCCCACTGCACACAGGCACAGCCTCTCCCCTGACGGCTCCCACTCCCTCCAGGCTGCAGCACCCCCTACAACTCCAAGTGTTTTTGGGCTCCGCGCCTGCAGCCTCCTCCCCTGCTCCCCTCTGGCAAAGGCTCGTGGCCACCAGCTCTCACCGTGCCACCAGGACGTGGCTCCTCACCTCTGTTTGCCGGCCCACCCCACCCACTCCCACTCCTTACTGGATTTCCCTTCTCAGACACTGCCAATTTGAATCACATCATTGCCAAAATTACAGCAGCAATAATATGCACTGCAGAGCTCTGGTTTCAACGGAATCAATTTTACGAATATCAAAACATGAAATTATCTCATCTTTCCTTTAAGAATGCCTGTTAACCAACCCTTCTACTATTGATATAAATGTTCATCAGGGGAATCTGTCACCCCCCTCCACTGCTTGCCAAGCTGGCCAGTGCCTACGTCTAGTTCTCACCAAGCTGAGAGAGCATCTTCTATCTCCAGCAAGTTAGACAAGACAGTCCACCTCTTCTAGGGAATCCACCTATACTCAGCCTCCTACTCCCAACCCTCAAATCCTGGCATTCCTGAGTTTCTTCAGATGAAAGATTGTGTCTTATTAGTCTGTCTGTATCCAGCACCTACTACTGACTTGAACACCTATTAGTTGTTCAACTAGCTGAACACTAATTGGTGCTTTGGTGGTTATTGGTGCCATTTGCCAATATTCTTTTATCCCTCCCATATGATAGGCATACTGTGTGGTACACTTGCTGCCTTCTCATGATCACGTGGGGCCATCTTATGATTCTGGCCTATGCTTTGAGATCAGAGGTGATGTGTCATTTTAAGATTAAATGCCAATGCAAGATCTAGCACAGAGACTGACAGACTCATTCCACAAAGGCCTAGAGAGTAAATATTTGAGGTCTTACAGGCCATGTAGTCTTTGCTTCAACTATTCAAATTCTGCTGTTATAGAGAGAAAACAGCTCAGCTATAAGTAAGTGGGCATGACTGTGTTCTGATAACATTTTATTCATAATGCTTGTACACTTTGGTCTTTCAATTGCATCTCTCAGACTCCATCATTGTCATTCAGTCTGAGCCCATGGAGAGAGGGTCTATGAGCCGCAGGCAAATACAGAGCCTAGAGATCTACAAACACAGTCTGGGGCAGAGCCACCCTATGAGAAGCTTTCTAAGCACCTCCCACAGTTCGCTAATGCAGGAGAACAACTTGGCCACTCTGAGTTACCAGCTAGAGATGAGGCTGATGAGCTACTCCTAGAAGCCTTGCTTGCACCCACCTCTCTTTTGCTGAGGTCTTTTGCTATGGTTTATTAGCAAGCAAGAGGCTATGACTTTAAATTATGGAGACAGCACAGAGGAAGAGGGATTAGTGCAACCCAGAAGCCCACAAGTTTCTTCCCTTGCCTTTGAGGGCATAAGGGAGTGGCAAAGTAAGGGCTCTCCTCCTCCACCCCACACAAACATCCTACACAGTGAAAGACCCTGGAACCAGTAGCTGTGGTCCTGCCTGGCCTGACGCTGTCTCTACTCTTGCTCTCCAGAATGAAGTCAGGATTTTAATTCTCAAAGGAATATTATAGCCTTTGAACCATCTTTCCCTGTAGATCCTATCACAAGTTTTCATTTGTATTCATTGATTTGTGATTACTTTAGAGAAATGATGATGAAGCTTTTCAATGATGCAAACAGGCTGCCATGGCACAGGTGCCATTGGTTCACCACCACTGCTTTAGAGATAATGGCTCGTGTAACCCCTTGGCACATCTGCACCTCTCAGGCCCTGCAAAGGAGCCTTCCACAATGAGCCTTCCACATTCGCCCACCTCGCCCTGGGCTCATCCAGCCCCATCCCCATTCTTCTGCTGCTCACACTCTGGTTTATCTAGAAATCTGTATCCTTCAACCACCATGTGAGAAGTGAATATATGAAAAGAACATATCAAGAAGCTTACACCCTTGTAAATTGTCCCTGGATGCTGTGAGTTTTGTGTTCAGTGAGGAGGAAGACATCTCCTCCTCCTCTACCGAGTGCCATAGGCTGGGAGGCAGTGGACAGAAATGGGACCACAAGCTACGTGGCAAGCTCACAAGTGTCCCCAAGCTGACTCTGAGCTATCCTAGGGGCTCCCTCTGTACACACCATGCAGGAAATGGACGGAGAGGTCTCGATACCCAACTGTTAGTAATTAAGAATCACAAGAGAAAAGAATTTTAAAGTATGATATGTCAACACTGAGATACCATGTGGAGTTCCTTTCTAAACCAATTCTCTCGAGAAGAGAGGGTGGCAAGAAATGACCCTATCCTTTGTCCTCATTCACCTGCTCAAAAAAAAAAAGTCAATGAATATTCATCTCAAGGTCTTTCTTATCTGGACCAGCTTGCCATCTGATCGCTAAGGGAGGGATGAAATCCGACATCATTTTCCCTTCCTAAGCCTTTTTAAGGCCACAGATCATAGTCTGTAGTGTTCATCAGAAATGTCTGTATCTTTGGTTTAAAACGTACATGCCTAATTTTCATGCAGCTAATCTTTGATGGACTCAGGAATTTGCATTTTAAGTGATCACATCCTTTCTCTAGGAATCATGTCTGAAAAAACTGGCCTAAAAGCAATTAGAAGTCCTGCTAAATTGGTAAGAGGCATTGTTCTGGATGAACCGAGATGTTTAAAGACTAGAAAAATGGCTGTCTCCACCTGTATGCGAAATGACTTCACAAAAGCACATGCAGGGGAGTCTTGACCACCCCCACACTGCTCAGTCCCTTCCTCCCCCGACTGGCCTCAGCTTTGGCCCACCCCCCTCTCCTCTTTACATGTCTATGTTGTTATGGTGACTGTCCAAGGACTGGCTAATGTCCAACAGCCATTTGACAGACTGGTGCATTCTGAATAGAATCCAACAGCAAGGAAAACTGTTTCAAATCTGGGGTGTTGGCTAAGTCTGCTTAGGTCCCGTTGGAGGAGTGAAAAGACTCTGCAGTTTGGTGTTGGAGCTCCATCCTCAGCTTACTGATGTGCTACTTGCTGGTCAAGTGAGCTTTGGCAATTTGCTTCTCTTCTCCAGGTTGGTTTTCTCACCTGTACAAAGAGGATGACAATGTAGCCTGTGCACAGAAGTCTGTGCAGTAGAATCAGTGTCTATGGCACTCAGAGATCTAGAGAAAGAGGACAGGTTAGAAGCTACACTCTGGAGCACAGATGTGACTCTCAGCCCCCCTCACCAACTAAATAAATCCCTGAAAGTCACCTTCTGTAGCCTTTCATTTGCTCATCTATAAAATAATCATTAACAGTACATACTTTGGGGTTGGCAAGATATATCAGTGGCCTAAAGTGCCTGTTTAGGCAAGTGTGCAGGGACTGCAGTTCAACCCCTGGGGCCACAGTACCATAGGCCACACCAGCTCCACCCCCAGGGTGGGCTGAGCCGGCCACCAAAAAAAAAAAAAAAAAAAAGAGTACATACTTTATAACTTCCTATGGATACGTATGTTCAGTTATTATGTACCCATTACAAATTTTTAATTTTTTAAAGAGTGAGTAAATACTTCATAGGGGTGTTGTAGAATTAAATATGTAAGATATAAGCATGTACGTCTGACACATAAAAATATCCAATAATTACTTCATTGCATAAAATGATTGATGTTTTTATTAAAGTAAAAATGTAAGTAGAGCACTTCAAACTATCTGTGGCTTAAAATCATATGGGCTAATCTCTCTCTACCATCACTATCTGATGATGCATGTCAGCCTGGGAGATGTGGAAGAGAGACTGCGTTCCATTCGGGCACGCGGGGATGTAGTTTCTTTCAGCGTAGGGCTCTGCCACAGCCTAGGGCAGAGCTTGGCATATTGTTTTTCAGGACCTAATAGTGACTATCTGGGGCTCTGCCAGCAATGAGAGCTTAGTTGCAACTACTCCATGGTATCACAGTAGCCATGCACAGTACTTAAACAAATGGGTGTGGCTGCATTTCAATACAATTTTATTTACAAAGCAGCCAGTTGGCCCTGCCCACACCTGAGCCTGTGGCCTCCAAGTCTTCCACTGGCTTCTTTTTCTCTATTTCACCAGCTGGGAGACCAGGACAAAGAAACAGAAAAAGTACTTGGAGGATCTTGTAAGAGACGGAAGGCAAGGCCTGGAAGTGTGGTACATTCTTTTCCTACATTCTGTCAGCTAGAACTCTGTCATCTGGCTCTGTTTAACTTCAGGAAAGCAGAAATATGACCTACTTGTGTACCAAGAAAGAAGAGAAAATCAATATGGATGAACACCTGTAACCCAATGACACTATCCTGTCTATATTGTGCAATAGCCACAGAGGCAGATACGTGTGTTTATACTTACAAGTACATTTGTACAGTGGATGTTAGCCAGCCTACTAGCGTGAAGGGTTACAGACTGTGTATCACTTAACGGAAATGATTGGCACCAGAAGTGCTTCAGATTTTAGATTTGGGGGTACGGTATTTACTTATTCATGGTGAGGTATCTTCGGAAAAGTGCAAACGTGACAATAGTTTGTTTTACATGTACCCTATATATATAATCCAAAGGTAATTCATATATTATTTTAATAATTTCATTAACAAAACAATTTCATGGCATGGAATTTTCTGCTTGTGACATCATGTCACAAAAATTTTCAAATTTTGTCAAATTTCTTGTTCAAGTTTTCAGATTAAGGGTACTCAGCCTGTAATTAACTGCTGCAAAGTGCCACATAGTAATTTGTACAAAGATAAATTGGTATTTTTAACATAAAGGAAAAAGAGAAATTCTAAACATTGTGACAATCAACCAAAGGATCCTGATGACTTGGAAAACAAAATCACAGAAATTTCAAGTGTTGAGATCCTAACCAAATATATAGGGAGCTCCTAACAGATTTGTTAGTGTCTGCCGGCCTCTGACTGGTAACTACCCCTCTTAGCAGCCCTTATGCTACCTGAAGGCAGACTACAAATGCTTTATCCACTCTATCACCAGTAGCCAGCACTTGTAGGCATTCAGTAAATATTTATAAAGAGATAACGTAAGAGGCGGGGGAGAGGGCAGGAGGAAAACAGGGAAGGGGAAAGAAGAACGTTCTGTAGCTTCCCATGCTGTCCTTTTGCCATTGTGTGCTAAATTAGCACTCAAGAGTCAGCTTCTGCAGAACCCTTTCATCCACTCTTGAGCAGACACAGTTTTAAGAGGTTTTTACTTGCAAACCTCCAGTCTGCTGAACACTCACTCACCTTCTGATTCTGGACACACTTAGAACCTCCACGGGACTGCTTGCTTTAGGAAAGGGAGGGGAAACTCTTGGATAAGGGAAAGGGAGAGGGGACTCCTGCTTAGTTGCTTAAGTGCCCGCTTAAACAAATCAGTCAGCTGCAGGATGATGTGGTTCGAGCCCCAGATCCTCAAGCCTTGCCAGACCTACCCTGAAGGCATCCTGAGCCAGACAAAAAGAAAAAATAAAAATCCATCAATAAGGGAAAGGAGACTTGCACAATGCACTGCTGTGCAAACGATGGCAAAGGACAGCAGATTCATTCAATAAGCATTTATTGGGCACCATACTATGTGCTGGGGCCCAAGCATAGACCTCGAAGTTCACTATGGTTTGCAAGGGTTGAGAAAGAAACCCAAGCAGCTGAGCCAAGGTCCATGGGTTTTATAAGAAAATGCTTTCTGAGCACACTTACTTTTTAACATAAATGAAGAATTACTTCTACAAGAGTATCTTGAGCAAAGGTGACCTTTTCAGAATTGGTGACTTCTGGAACTCCTTCTGCTTCCCTAAAGAGCCCTTCACAGACAGACAACAGACAGACATAAAAATAAATGAATACTTTTCCAAGGAACTCAAAGGACACAAAGAATTAAGGACCATACATTCCTCAGATGTTCTACCTCTCTCCTCCCCTTACACTTTATTTTTATAAACTTTTATGGAATGCCTACCAATGTCGGCTGTTGGTGGTACAGAGTGATACAGAGCATTTGTAGTCTCTGCCTTCAAGTAGTGTGAGGGCTACCAAGAGGGCTAGTTACCCTAGGAATCAGGAATGGGAATGGCTGGAAAGGAAACAGAATGCTACCATCTCTTGATTCGCAGAAATGGAATGGTGTGCCTCAGTTGCCTGTACTGGGATAGAGATGGACTGGGGCAAGTTCTAGGAGACCACACACATTCGTCAATGTGTTTGTCCAAACCACTCCAGTCTCAGGCTCTGACAACAGAAGCCAAGGTGCTGCCAAAAGTACCAGGATATTCAGAATATTTCTCAGGTGTCAATCCCAGAAGCACTGGGGATCTGCACACTCCACTATACTATGTCCTTTACACTCACACAAACCCAGATTCTTTGAAGTGAGCTCCAGTGGATATTTTTGTTTAAAGGGGAGTGTGTTCTTCCTATAGTGGAGTTGTGAACAACATCATTTGTATAGGCAGCTTTGGTCACCTCCCTGCGCGGGATCAAAACACTGGCCCGGGCTTTCAAAGGCACTAGTCCAGGAGGAGCCCTTCACACAGTAGCATTAATTAGGCCTACAGTTGGGATCTTAAAGGTGTCCCAAAGATCCACATGTTAAGTCTTTGTCTCCAACACTGATTTTAGGAGGTGGTGGAAACCTCAAGGAGCGGAAGCTAAGGAGGAAGTTAGGGTCACTCCCGCGGAGCCCTGCAGGGGAGTGTTAGAAACCTGGCCCTTTGTTCTTGCTCTTTCACTTCCAGCCACCAGGAGGTGAGCAACTTCCTTCAGGGTGCTCTCATGGCATAGTCCTGCAGCCAGTGGACCAATTGATCATGGACTGAAACTTCTAAAACTGTAAGCCAAAATCTTGGTTTAATGCTTGCCTCAGATATTTTGTTATAGTAAAACAAAGCTGACTAATATAGTTGGGAGCACAGTTTAAGAGAGGGCTGGTCTAAGTCTCCAGCTAAAGAAGGAAGTTAAAGTGATGAGCCAGGTATTCAAGGCCTCCGCAGTTTGAGTCCTCCAACCATCAGGCCTCAGTGCCTCAAGTATCCAGCTGTGAGCCTGAGGCATGGCAGTCATGACTTCCGGATACTGAGCTTCATATATCATGCAGGGCAGACCCTTTCTGCTCAGGCCAGATTTGTGACCTCAGAATCCAGACACGTTTTCAGCTGTGATCAGATACCAAGGAAGCCACAAAGAAGCCTGCCAAGAAGAGGAACACTGGACAATCAGGTACTGATGGAATTGGAAGAAAGATATCCCCACCCTTCAAAGCATGGCTGATCCATGAAAGCTTTTAAAATCTTTTCTTCATCCCACCTTACCTCTGTGCCCACTGGCTGCTCATTTTAATACTTCTTCCTAATCATTTATTGTGTATGTTATCACATAATTACTACTAATAGTATTATAATTGCCCTCTTTTAAAATCAAAGAATCCACTGAGAACAAAATTTGCATTTCCAGGGATAAAATGTCCTGAAGGATTTTTTTGTTTCTTTGTTTAATGAATACACACAGTGCACAATGTTGGCAATTCCAAGGGGCGGGGGGAGAGTATGTCAGATTAGAGTCCCCTGAAGTTGTGCCATGTGATAAATGACATTTGTAAAATTAAACTAGTGCTTGCACTTGGGTGAAAATGCCTGCATACTTCCAATAAGATGGAAACAAGATTTCAGTGGGTATCATGGTTACCTCAAAGAGATCGTGCCACTCCCTCAAACTTGCACATGTTTGGGGACGGGCTCTAGCTCTAGAGGATTTGATCGAACTGGGCCAGTCAAGGCAACTCCATCCCTTGGCCAATGATTAGTTAAGGAAAGGGCAAATGGCCCATTTAAAGCCTATGAAATAGGAGTTAACATTGACTGGGGGCTTTCAGGGAAATTCCCCCAGGTTTGAAGGACTGTTGAGGGCAGGGGTGGTTCCTCCCTGCCTCTGAAGGAGGCAGATATCTCAACAGAAGTGAATTGTGCAGTGGGAACGACCACCTCACTGCCAAGCTGATAATGAGGATGGAGGGACCAAGAAAGTAACAATCAAATGGTGATAAAGCCACAAAATTTAGCCCACCTGGATACCACACCACCTCAGACCATCAGCAATATGAGCTAACACAGCTCCCAGTGGCTGAAGGCCACTTCAGTTAGGTTTTCTGTTACTTGCACACCAAAGCACATTAATTGTAGACGCTCCCAAATCCATCCTCCCAGATCTAAGATGCAGGATAGTCTGCACGCTCAGGAACCATGCGCTTGGCTTGGTCATAGCAGGAAACAGCCCTCTCGGCCTCATCCGTATTATACCTCTTTAGTGTAGCTAACTTCTATCCATTAACACCAAGATTTCACCTATGTAAAACTGTTTATCCTAGAGTTCTAAGAATTCTTGCACTAAAAAGAAAAATGACTCAACTCAAACTGAATAAAGTCAAGTTCAATTTTCCAAGAAGTAAGTTTTAGGTGGAAAAGTGAACATTTTAATTGGGTTGTTGGAAAAGAATTTGTATTGAGTACAGTAGAAAGAGGTTTAAAGGACACTGTCACTGCAAGCATAATAATCACTGATAAAGTAGTTAATATGCATTAAGTTTTTATGTTATACCAGATAGTCTATTAGGGGAGTCTCATTCAATAGATTCTTTAAATTTTCATTTAATTCCTGAAGACAAATTATGAAACAACTGCTATTATTACTTCACTTTTATCAAAAAACAAGACTGAGAAGGATTAAACAATTTTCCTAGGATTAGGGTCACACAATCACTAAGTGATAGAGTTTAATTCACATGTGACTATCTATGAATGCCATGCTGTCATCTACTGTATCACGCTGTGCTCTAAAAATGATAATAATATTTACTTCTTGAAAACTTACTTAGGACTAAAAAAAACCATTTTTATTTCCCATTCTAAAGCTAAGCCTTTTACTCTTCCCTTTCAATGAGTAAGAAAACAGGGTATGGAAACTCACCCAAGGTCATATAGCTGGTGATAGTGTATCGGAGTTCATTATCTGTTCCTTTCCCGAAGATGAGTGGGAAAGTTTATCACTGAAGGTGGATAGGACTCCACGTGGTTCTATTCCTTGGATACGAGGCTAATTGTACATTTCACTAACTGTTTATAAATATAGGTGTAGCAGATAAAACTTTACGTACATTCATGGCTGTTTCTACCTGTTCCATGTTCCAGGCCTAGCTCTAGGTTTAGGCCCATGCAGAAAAAAACAGAGATTTACAGCACTGTGTGGGGACAGACCACATTCTTGGCAAAGCAGTCCCAGCCCTCGCCGCACAGTGTCATGTGGTAACGCCACAGATCCAGCTCTGGGACTGCCCAGAGACATACAGAAGGGGGCAGCAGGTCATCCTTATCATTCTATAGCACCTGATGAAATCAAATTATGGCTCTGTTCTGGGGTGAAACAAGAAGGAAATGTGTCCCTAGATTGTTGGGATCTTGACTACCTCCTTTCCTGGGCCCTCAGCTCTCTCATATAACCTCCTAGGCCCTGTGCTCCGGTTGTCAGACTCTTTACACCACCTTCTGGCGATTGCCAATTCCTATCTTCACCTTAATCTTCTGAAAAATCTCCCCATAATTATACCCACCTAGGTTTCAATCCAAAAGTGAAAATAACTTATTTGAGAACATGTTCTCTGATCTGCAATTTTTTTAATGCAGTTGGTGCAGGGTCTCACTACGCAGCTTGGACTTATGGTGATCCTCTTGTTTTCAGCCTCCCCAGTGCTAGGATTATAAGCATGTGCCACCATGCCCAGTCTCAGTGGCCAGCTCAGTGCACCTGGGAGCGGGGCCAGTGCAGCATGTGGTGCTGGGGATCAAACCTCGGTCCCTGAACTTGCTTAAGCAGGTGCTTAGTCCACTGAGCTATCTCATTGGCCCTGATTTGCAAATTTAGATTTATAAGAAAAGTCTTGGGCTGGCCAGATAGCTCAGCAGACTGAAGCCCCTGCTTACACAGAGCACAGTAGTGGGGGGTTTAATCCTCAGTGTGCTGTCCTGGCCCCAACCCCAGGGCACACAGAGAACAAAGAAAAGTCCCATCTAGTAACAAAGTCAATGTATGATGAGTTAACAGACTGCCTAGGTTGAGACTACAGAATTATGTAGAATGGAGCGGTACCGGAAACACTGGGCCTCGCGCACGTGCTACCAGGGAGTCCATCCTAGCTCACTTCTACTTTTTTTTTCCAACTCAAACTCAAGTTCCCAGGGCCAGGCTCTTCATTAGAGATGAAATGAAAGTCAAAATAGTCTGGCACACTCAAGGTACCAGTGTTTCAGAGCTGCCTGTCAGCTGGCAGTGTGAATTCAAGAGGTGAGACAAGAAGGCCTTTGACAGTTGGGAATAAGAAAGCCTGACTACAAAATGTTGGCCTACTGCTTCCTTCAACCATGCATTGCCAAGTACCTGAGTAGAGTTCTACCTATACAAAAATGAATGCAGTGCTCACCAGCACTAGTAGCATAAGCTTTGTGGCAAGCAGCCCTCCCTTATCAAATAAATTACAAAAATGAACTAGTTCTTCTTCAGACAAGCACTATACCACCAGCTTTACAAGCCTGAGTAATCATGTTTCTCATCCACCTCTCATTTTTATCCTTTTTCTCCCCAGTACCAGGGATCAGAGATTGAAACCAGGGTCTTCACACTGATCTATATCCAGCCTTTTCAAAATATTTTTTTTTCTTAACAGGGTCTAGCGAATCTGTCCTGGCTGGGTTCTAAGCTTTTTCCGTTTGACTTGAATCATTCACTAATTCTTCCAATCATATATTCATCCAATACATTTATAATGAGTCCTAGGTGCCAAGCATTGTGCTAGGCACAAGGGCTGATAATAAGCCAGAAACCAATACTGGGATGAAACAGTGAATAGTAGCTTTGTTTTTAAAAATAGTAAAGGTCCTTGGGGCCCCTAGAAAGACTGAGAGTTGAAGAGGCAGCCTGGAGGATGGGACAGTTAAGCAGAGAAAACTGCATGTTATATACAACTCAATCAGCCAGAGAGGATGGAGTTGGAGTGGGTCACAATTTAAATAGCCCAGTCAGGGCAAGCCCCACTGAGAAGTACCATGTGTACATCTTTTGAGGCACTGAAGCAGCAAGCAACTTGTATATTTGAGGAGACAGAAAATGCCATTCAAAGAGGACACACCCAGCACATTGCTGGAGTGGTTGAAGAGGCTAGTGCTGCTTGAACAAGAGTAGCAGGAAAAGAAGTCAGAGACATAATGGGGGCAGGGAAAAGCTCATGGAGAGCCTCTGCTTGGCCATCTGAGTGACTTAGTAGGGGTGACATAGTTGTGACATTATTCTACATGACTCCTGTTAAAGATGGACTAGAGGGAAGCAAAGGAGTAGCCAGAGAGACCAGCTGGCAGTGATCAGAGTATAGGGAAGCATTCCTATTTCCTCTCTGAAACCCTGGGCAAAAACAGTCTTACAAATGACACTGATTTCCAAGGCACAATGGAGGTCAGGCATAACTGCGGTAGGAGGGGGGGGGGTGAGGTAGCTACTCCTCCATACTCCTGAAGCTCTCTCTTGTGTTTCCCATCTAGAACTGCATCTAGTACTACCATCTAGTACTGCAAGAGAACCTCTGAAGATGGCCTGTCTTCAGCATGCAGCCTGTCCCCAAGGAGAGGTGGGAGGATCTTGATAGCTGTGCTTTTTTTCTCTAAATTTCCAGCTGTCTTAAAGATGCTTTGAGGCTCAGCTCAGAAAGATGCTTTGAGGCTCAGTTAAAAAAGAGGATAGATTTTTATAACATGAGTTTGTGACTATGCACATTAATGTCTATTTCCCAATAATGTGTTATTTAAATCATGAATCCTGATTCATGCACCAAGAGACCAGCAGCATGGTGAAGCATGCAGATACCTTAGCGTAAAATACCCTGAGAAGTGTTTTCCGCAGTAGGAAAGGTCACCTGCACTGCAATCACAGTCTGCAGCAGTCCTGACCAACAGGTCCCACCCTAGTTCAGGGCTGTGTAAGCCCTAGGAACTCAGGCTAGGAAGCAGAAGTTTAGTTGGCTGTACACCTAATCAAGAGAATGATAAATCACTAGTTAGCCAGAAAGTCTCTAGCTGTGGCCAAGAGATTTCAAATCCAATATGAATTTGAAAAGATCAAATTGTTCTTCATTAAAGTGATTGAGCACTCATAAATCAAACAATGTCTTGGAAATAAAGGAAAGCTAGTTTTTTATATCGAGTTTTATGACTATGCATATTAATACGTATTTCCCAATAATGTGTTGTTTAAAAGAATACTGAGATATGGCATAAAGCTACTATGCATAGCATTCCATATTATTTATCTGGCACATCTGTACTATATATACTTTTTTTGCAATTACAGAGTGGTATTCAGTTAACAGAACAACAATTATTTCGTATAAGCTGCATCAGAGACAACTGAAGATGAAAAACTACCATCCCCATATATAACTAATTTGTGCTGTGCACCAACAAGAACCTGCTTTAAATTTCCATGCTAATTTACAACCCCCACACTGTACCAGGCAAGTTTAGTGGCTATTGAAAATACCACCAGGACAGGGCTATCTAAAGACACATTCGGTAGCATGTTAACTATACAAAAAAAAAGACACTGTACAGTTTAAAAACAAATCTTACACAGCCTTACATTTCAATTTTTTTTTTCTTCAAAAGGAGTGAGTTGTGTACAGGGGGGTTAAATGCTTTATAGACAAGAAAAAAAAACTGCGCTAGAACCAACTTATTCATCATCATCCTCTTCTTCTTCCTCTTCTTCATCCTCCTCCTCCTCTTCATCCTCATCTTCCTCATCCTCCTCCTCTTCCTCCTCCTCTTCTTTTTCTTGCCTTTTTCAGCCTTGACGACTCCCTTTTCGCTGCATCAGGTTCTCCTTTAGCCCGGTAGGCAGCGATGTCCTTCTCATACTTCTTCAGATCAGCAGCCTTCTTCTCGTATGGCTGCTTATCATCTGCTGCAGTATTATTCCACATTTCTCCAAGTTTCTTTGCAACATCACCAATGGAGAGGCCAGGATGTTCTCCTTTGATTTTGGGGCAATATTCAGAACAGAACAAGAAGAAAGCCAAAGGAGGCCTCTTGGGCGCATTGGGATCCTTGAACTTCTTTTTTGTTTCTCCTTTAGGAGGAATATAAGTTTTCATTTCTCTTTCATAACGAGCCTTGTCCGCTTTTGCCATATCTTCAAATTTTCCTTTTTCTTTAGCAGACATGGTCTTCCACCTCTCTGATCACTTCTTAGAAAACTCTGAGAAGTTAACGGAAGCATCTGGGTGCTTTTTCTTGTGCTCCTCCCGGCAAGTTTGCACAAAGAATGCATATGATGACATCTTGCCTCTTGGCTTCTTAGGATCTCCTTTGCCCATGTTTACTGGTTTTCCTCAGCGAGGTACAGAGTCGCCCAGTGCCCGTCTGGCTCTCACTTGCCCCGGCGCTGTCTCTATGGAGCTTGATGTACTGCAATGGCTGTGAGAGCCAGATGTCTTTATTATATCTTTACTACTTTTTAATAGTAAATTCCTCACTGATTATATTTATCTAACCTACCACCCTCTTGGTATCATGCAATAAATCACATTTGGGGAAACACTGTCTTATCTGACATGCGGGATCAACAAAATAGCAATCAATCATATGAGGTGCTGCTGTGGCTTGAGAGTGACACCCAAAAGTTTGCGTGCTGAATCCTTAATTTCTCAGTGAGGTGGGGTTGGGAGGTGTGGTCCAGTGGGAAGTGTTTGGGTCATGGAGGCAGAGCCCTTGTCAGTGGATTAGTGGGATTGAGCTAATTTTCACCGGACTGGCTTGGTTACTGTGGGGGCAAGTTGTTATAAAGTGAGACAGCTCCTGTTTAATCTCTTTCCCAGGTACCTATTTATCCTTCCAGTTTCCACAAGTTGGTACAGCACCAGAAGCCAAGTAAATGTTGGCACAATGCTCTTGGACTTCTCAGCCTCTTGGGCCATGAGCCAAAAGAGCCCTTTCTCTCTTCTTTACAAATCACCCAGTCTCAGGCATTCCATTAGAGACACAAACCAGACTAAGATGGGTACGAATCTTGAACATAAGCTACCCTTCTAGTCATTGCCTGAGTCAGCTCTACAACATTCCCTGCAGAGTCACTCAGTCTCCTTCTGGAGACATCCACTGACGAGGGTTTCACTGCTCCCCAAGGCAGCTCTTCCATCTTCAGATAGCTCTATTACAATGTTGCTTTTTCTTATTTAGAACTGAAATCGATGTGTGTCAGCACAGAAATCAATGGACTGTGAGGGGAAGCAATTCATTCACCTCTGGCCACCACTGACAATCTCAGAAAAGAGGATGTAATCAGCAATAAAAAAAAAAAAATAAAGAGAAGCCAAAAATCAATGTATCACCTGTCAAAATAGCTCTCCCTTGCAGTACCTCAGTGTTTTCTCACACAGAACCACAAGATTTTTCAGTTGCTTGTTTTTCTATACTAAAAAAACCTCCTGGAGATTTCTTTGTGATGAAAAGTTAATTGTAAATCTCCTGCAAGCCATCATTTCTTGATTCAGACTATTTCAGAAGGAGTCAACTCCCACAACTTCAGAGGATGGGCAGAAAGGTCATAATAAAAGGAGGAATCTTCAAGGGATTTGGGGCAATGCAATGTGGAGACTTCTTGTGGGATTTATGTTCATATTATGTTTATGTGCTCAGAGCATAGATGGCATTTCCAAACTGACCTGCACCGCAGGACTGTCCAGGAGGGAGCAGGAAGGTTTTCCTCTTGGCTCACTGCCACCTTTGCCCTTTGATCAAGCTGAATGGCTGAGCTTCGAGGATGTGGCTACCAGTGTCAGAGGTTCTTGTGTTTGCCTGATGAAATGAACACCTGTGGAAACTACTCCTGGCCCAGGTCCAGCTGCTCAGATACCTTTTCTGAACATGAGGTAGAATAGACAGATGTCACAGTGAAAAGTGACCAAGGCTAGGTGTGGGGAAACAGCAGTGTGGATGTCCCATGAAGCTCTGTGTCTTCTATGGGGCCTGGCATTTCTTTACTGGGGACCTCACTCACACACACACACACACACACACACACACACACACACACACACACACACACAGTTGCTTTGAATTACCCTTCCAGGCTCTTAACTCAAGCCCTCATTTTGCCACATACATCTCCTTTCCTTGAATGAATCAGTCAGCTTCACTGGAACTCAGTTTTCTCATCTGCAGTATGGAGATAATTATCCTTTCCTCCAACTGATCTATTATGAAATTAAATAAGATCAAGTGTGAGGCCAGGCAGATAGCTCATCAGACTAAAGCACCTGCTTAGGCAAACCACAGAAGCTGGGGTTCAGTCCTCAGCATGTCATGCTGGCCCCATCCCCCAGGGTGCCCTGAGAGGGCAATTGAGACTAGGTGTGATGGCACGCACTTGTAATCCCACCACTTGGGAGGCTGAAAGCAGTTGAATCACTACAGGTCTGATCTATGTAGTGAGACCCTGTACACCCTGTACTAAATACAAAAAAAAAAAAAAAGATCAAGTATAAGAAAGCACATCCTAAGCCACCAAATTTATGGAGGAAATTACTATTATTATAATGTAATAATCATAGGTGTCCTTTTCTTCATTTTCATGGAAAAGGGTAGAAAAGATTTGGTCCTCACCCATGGAGACCCTAGGATTGGAAAGGAGAATAAAGCTGACTCTAACCTCACGAAATCAGCAAGGCTTGATCTGTGGAAACAACAGATGTTAGGAGAGCAGCAGTTTTACTTTGCTAAGGACTTCAGAATAGACAGAAGTCATGGTCAGTCCACTGCAGGATTCCAGTGGTCCGACAAGCAGGAAAGGTGGAGAATTTACCATAACTGAAGCCATAGTTATCCATCATAACCACCATTATCATCAAAATCATCAGAAATGTCAAAGCCACAATTGTTAAAACCATACAACATCTGCAAAACACAGTTGATAACTTTGTTTTCCTCTTCATTTAGAAAAATTGAGTAATCAAAAGAGAAATCCACTCCTCCTGTAACTGTAGCTGTATATCTGTCACACAATTTATTCACCCAACTATTACTATTATGAATCAAGTATGCCTGTCCCTAAAATCAACCTTCCCTTCTCGACACTAAACTCAATCCCTCTCCTACTTAAGGACAATCAGTCAACTATTGGCTTTTTCTCTTTTGTGTCATCAGTATTTTACTTTCTATTGGATCATTCTTCTAAACATACAAGTACACCATTTTTTCTCTCATCTCAGAAAAATCACCTTTTTCACCAGCTATTACCAGTTTCCTTCTGCAAAAAAAACTCAAAAATGTTTGCATTGCCTCAATTCTCCCCTTCCCATGCTTTCTTACACCTACAGGGATCAAAGTTTTCTCCCCAGTGTTGTTAAGATCTTGACTGCATTCCTCATTGTCAAATCCAATGACCAATTCTTCTTTTCATGCTTAGCCAACTTTCAAAATAACCCTTGCCTTCTGGTATTTTTACCTCTTTGGGCTGTCCCTATTGTACCAAGAGTATTCAGAGATCATGATATTTGCAAAACTAAGTCATAGAAGACTGTGACCTCCAACGTGGGCTGCTCCCATCTTCTGAACCACCTGCTCTGAGAGAAGCCAGCTATCATGTCCCAAGGCAAACAGCCTTTATGGAAAAGAACAGAGGACCCCCAGGAACTGCAAGAGTGCCCCTGGGATATGGGTCTCTAGTCTTAAGGGAATCGACAGATGGTTACAGCCCCAAGTCATAGCTTCACTACAGCCTTGTAAGAGATCTAGGATCAGCACTATCCATCTTAGCTGTTTCCGGATCCTCAGAAGCTTCATGGCACAATAAATACTTGTTGTTTGAAACTAATATGTTTTGAATGGGAAAAAAAAGACAAAACAAAAAAAATAAATAAATAAATATAAGATTTTTAAAAAAAAAGAAACTAATATATTTTGGTTTTTGGGGTTTTTTTTGGTAACATTTTCATTTTTTTTATTTTTTAAGATACCTTGACAAGATGGATTTGATAAATTAATACATTGCAAACTGTTTTCATAATGTTTTGGTATAGAAGGTGCATACATGATATTATACTTACAGACATTATTATACCATATGTCTCTTATCAGTAAATTAAGAGAATGTAGCTGTTTGCGTATCTTATTTTTTATACCTGAATTACATCAAAGATTCAATAACTAATACTTTCTACCTTGTTATTTTCCTAGTGGTTGTCCATAGTACTAGAAGCCGACATAATATCCTGTCCAGCCACCATTAGTGCAAATCTTGCCTCTCATAGAATTATGTAGAAGCACAGTGTTATCTATCCCAACTGTACTGTTCATACACACACATCATGATTCTTCCTTTCTATACCCCTTCCTTTGTCTACACCTGTCAAAGATTAGTTTCTGCAACAAAGCTCTACACCAAAGGTCAGAAACTAATATATTTTGGAGTGGTCTGTTATACAACAATATGTAACTAATGCACTTGAACTTTCACATTACTTGACCCAACTCATCACTTTTCTGCTCTTGAAATACTCTTAACTTTAACCACACTCTCTTGACTTTCCTTTTATTTCCTTGATCATTTCTCCACTGCCTCTGCTGGTCTCCTTCTGCTGGAACATCTACTTCTGTCTAACTTCTTCAAGCTGGAGGCCTTAAGAATTGGGTTTGGGCCCTCTTCACCTCCTCAGCCTATCATTATTTTCTTGGTGACCTCATACACTCTTATGACTTTAAGTACCATGGATATGTTGTCCAATGAAAATGTATATGTCAGGCCAGATCTTTTCCCTAAGCTTCTGGAGCTATGGAACCAACTATGCACATGACCCCTGAACTTGGACACTGATGGTGTAGCTGAAGTTCAGCATGCTCCAACAGGAATCCTAGCTTCTTCAACTCAAACTTGTTTCACCTTCTTCTTCAGAGTTGACAGCAGCTTCATCTTTCTAACTATACAAACTAAGCATCACACTTTCTCTTATACCCCACAACAATCATCAGTGGCCCCTATTGAGCCTACCCATATGATATGGAAGATTCGGTCTCATCCTTAAGACCTTGAAGATAACGTCAAGCACAGTGCACGGCAATAATAATATTATTGTACTAGGTGCTAGTATAATGCCAGACACTCTTGAATCCTTTCTATACATGTATCTTATTTTGTCCTCACAATAACATTGTATGGAAGGCACTATTAGTAGTCCTATTTTACATGAGAAAAACTGAGGCATACAGAGGTTACTAACTTTCCTGAGGCCTTGTAACTGGTAAATAGTAGAGCGAGACTTTGAAACAGGCAGTCTTCCCCTGCAGTGTATGGTTAAGTGATAAGCATATTTCAGTGCAAAAGCACATGGAACAGGTCAATACCTGCAGCTATGTAAACCTTCTTAACTTTGCAAAGAAAACCCATTCATTCTCGCGGGCAGTGTCTAGACTGGTTGAGGGTGGCATTCCGCTTTCCAACATTCATATCTGCATTTAACTCCTTATCACTTCTCAGACTCCGTTCTTACCTCCCCGAAGAAACAGCCCTACATTTTCACTACCTCTGTTATTCATTGCTAAAGATAACATTTCAAAATTGCCAATATTTTGCACTATCATCATTCTAAAGTTTCTCAGCCTGCTCTATCTCAGTCTCTCACCGTCGTCTTTTTTGTCACCAGTTTCCTGTTAATTAAGGGCAACTTGCATTCTCTCCAAGAGCCAAAATGTCACATTTATTTCCAGCAATTATATTCACTGTCTTAACTCAAATGCACTTTATGGCCAAGGGTGGAGGTACGGGTTGAGGAATGCTTCTTAATCATTGATCATGTATATTTCTACTTATCTGACTATTTCTTCTTGTTGTTGCTATTGTTTCTTTCAAACAATGGCAGCTTGGTCATTAAAGCTGCATAAATTTCTGTGTAATAGATGTGTTCAGAAATGTACTGGGTTCCTCCCCACTCTGGGGAACACAAAGACTCAGCTATGGTTTGACCAAATAGTGAAAGCAACCTTAAACCTGATTCTAAGTAGGAAATTAAGATTCCTATAGGCTAAAGGAGAAGGTAACATTTGGACTGTTCTTCAAGAATGGAAAATATTTGGGGTGAGATGACCCAGAGCCTCTGGACCCTGAAGCAACCCAGAGCACAGGCCACAGGCCCAGCATGTGAGTGAGACCACCTGGGACTGCCAGGTCCTGAAGCAACCCAGAGCGCAGGCCCAGTGTGGAACCCTTCAGCAGAACTCCCTGAAAGAGGCTAGAGGCAAGACCCACCCACCTGACTCAGGAGCAGAACATCTTGCCAGTGTGACACAAAGCATTCATCTGCAAGCCTGCAGCAGGAAGAAGTGGAGCACAGCACCAGACCCAAGCCACACCTACCTGGAGGAGTCTGAACTTCCTAGATCCAGACCTGCTGCTAAGGTAACATAACTCCATCTAAGCTCTACACCAAAGGTCGAAAATCAGTGGTACATAAAATGACAAAGAAAAGGAACAAAAAGCAGTCTCAGGCCCTGTGTCCACCCAGTACAAATGCAGATGACACTAGCATAGAGGAAATTGGA
Source organism: Ctenomys sociabilis (assembly GCA_004027165.1). NCBI lineage: Eukaryota > Metazoa > Chordata > Mammalia > Rodentia > Ctenomyidae > Ctenomys > Ctenomys sociabilis. Next base: position 44,218 of record PVKA01002662.1, on the reverse strand, counting down.
ATCACACACCTGAAATCTCTAAAATAATAGCGTTGGAAATAAACAACTGCAGAAAGTCATAGAAGAAATCAGATAAATAATTTCTGAAGTAAAACATGTAATGATAACTACAATACAAGAAGTACTAAGTGCTTCTAAAGAATACACTGACAAAAAATAGAGCAGAATATAAAAATGATGGAACCCCTGAATAAGCAATATAGGAAAGAAGCAGAATATATGAAACAGATCCAAAATAATATGCAGGAAAGTAAAACCTCAATCACAAGCTGGCAAATCCGTTTGAGTGAAAGTGAAAATAGACTTTCTGACCTTAGAGACACCATTGCAGCTAGTGAGAAAGTAAGTAAAGATCTCTTAAAAATAACTAGGATGCAGGAAAAAATAATTCAACACTTCCAACATGATACAAAGATGAACAATGTGAAACTAATAGGCATCGATGAGAAGGAAGGAGTCACTACAAATGATATAAAAAGAATATGGGCAGAAGTAATAGCAGAAACCTTGCCAAATATGAACTCCAAATAACATCAACCCAATTAAGATCACTCCCAAACGTATAATAATCAAGATCCCAGAAATTCATCACAGGAGCAGTATATTAAAAGCTGCTAAAGAAAAGAAATAGATCACATTTAAAGGAAAACCCATCAGAATAATGGAAGATTTCTTTTCACAAACCATCAAGAAGAGCATGGAGCAAAGTACTTCAAGTCTTGCAAGAAAACAAATTCCAACCCAGACTGATATATCCTGCAAAACTCTCTTTCAAGTATAATGAAGAAGTAAAATACTTCCATGACAAAGAACTGAAAAACTTCATGATGACAAAGCCAAGCCTACACAGACTACTAAATGATTTTCTAAAGAGGGAGCAAAATGATCACAACCCCATGAGCGAGAATGGAAAGAACTCACCAAATAGGGCAAACAATTAAACACAGGAGAATAAGAGATACACAATAGTAGTCTTTCAGTTAGTTTTTTGTACACAGCAGCAAAATATTTCCATCAGCACACTCTACAAATGGACTTCTCTTGCACCCTATTGGTCAAGATTCCATATGGGACTATAGGGTGGATTTCAAGGAAATGCTATAGCTCAGTCCCACAAGTGAAACCTGGCCACCAATAAATGTCATGGTCATTATCTATGTCCACAACACACTACAACTTTGTGCGATATCCTATCCCCAAACTGTCAGAAACGATGTTCATTTATTTGCATTCCAGCATTTATCTTATGCTTTATTCTTAATATTTCTTTATTATCATGAAAACTTTTTCTTAGTTCAATTTTTTTGAAACATTTAATTTTAAATTAATTAGTATTTAATTTTCTGAATATTGCCTAATCTTAATTTTGTTTAAAGATTTATACTATATCTTTGAATTACAATTTATCTATAAGACATCACATGATGTCTTCTCCTAGTTTTAGAAACTTTAAAAAGTATCATTTCTATTTTCTGTTGACTTTATATTACTTCTTCCTTGTCCTTTGTACACACATACACACACATATATATGAAAAAAATACATGTATAGCCCAACATAAGATTGGTAGTTTCATAGAAATCTTCAATGACCTTTTATATAAGGGCTCATCTAATATATTTTTTATAGTCCTGCATAACTATCACTTTGAGAGCTCTCTATTGTTCATCCAGGAGCATACTGCAACTTCTTGTGCCTTTTGAATTATGTTCTTTGTTATTCCCTACATGCTACATCTGGAGGTACTAAGATATCTCAAGTTTGCATAACTAGACAATATTTTACTTTTAGTTTTCAAAGGTATGTTTTCTAAGTATAAAATTGAAAGAGAATAGATCTGTTTTTTCTTTCAGAACTTTAGTCTAGTTTCTTACACACTTGGTCCTTCTTTTTCTTTCTTTCTTTTTTTTTTTTTTTTTTTTTGGCAGAACCGGGGATTGAACTCAGGCCCTTGTGCTTGCTGGGGAAGTGCTTATTCCATTGAGCAATCTCCCCAGTCCCTCTTTTTCTAATGTTTAATATGATGCTATTTAATTTTGTTGTTCAATAGCTAATATTTTTATGTATATGCTTTAACCATCTTTCTCTTTATAATAAGCTTTGGACAATTTCATTTTTGTGTATCTTGATGTGATTTTATTTAAATTTCTTGTGCAAAAGGTTCATTTTTCTTGGAAATGTGGTATTAAAAGTTGAACTAAATTCAGAAATTATAATCTTTAAATATTTATTGCCTACTCCTTTCTACTTTGAGAATTCTAATTATATGAATATAAAAAAGAAAAGTTAATGCTTATAATTTTTGTTTTTACTCTGAGTTTTTCCTCTCTTGAATTTCTTATAACTTCTTAGTTATTGTTTTTTTTAAAAAAACAAACCTTATACGTTTCTATCTGGCAATCTGAAAACCTAATTTGCACATAGCATCATGTAATACAGCAACCATTGTTGTATTCCTATTACTTTGTTTAGTGAAATCTTGTATCATGTATAATGCTGTTTTCTTCTATCACTATTTTGTATTCTTTAACAATAATAACAAAAAAAGAAAAAGAAAAAATAAATTCTAAAAAAAATTTTAGAAAGGAAAAGATTTGGATGAAGAAAATCATGCATGCTAAAGTATGGGAGTTAAGTAAGTCTTAGTTCAGTGTCCAGAAACGTATTTCCAGCTGGAGAAACATGAGCAGTAGGATGCGATCCTGCTATGATTTGTGTATGACTTAACTGTATCTCCCAACAGGTCTTATTTCAGAAGTTTGATCTCTAGTGTGGAAATATTGGTGGAGGGAAGGACCAGGAAAAGCCTGTCAGTGAGGGGGAAATCTAGGAATTGCTGACCAGGTTCTGGGCTGTGGCACCGCATGACTGAAAGGTCTGGCCATCGAGAGGTACTACTGGTAGACTAGAAGATAAAAAATGAAGCCAAAGTCCTGTGCATTTCCCCCTGGCTGGCGTTTTATGACAGTGATGTCTCCTTTGGCACTGGGGCTTCTCCCAGTCTCTCCTTCAGGGCCTCAGGCTCCACCATGTGAATTCCCCATAGTTAAATAGCTTCTGGGTTCTAAAGCTGAGGCTCCTCTAGTATAGAGATGACAGTAGATGCTCTGGATTCTGGGCACATCCCTGGTCTCAGTGGTTAGTCATCAGTCCATCTGCTGCACCTATTCAACTGAATCCTTGTATTAATCGCATTTAAAATCTTTGCTAAAGATCTTCACTGACTAGACCCTACTATAGGAAATCACAAAAATTTTAGAATAGAGGCAGTGACAGGAACTAATTATTTGTGAAAGAGTACTCTGATGGCCACCAAAACTCTAACAGGAAAGAAAAATAAGTACAGTGATAAACCACTGAAGATTTATTACTGTAGGTCAACTGGGTGGCAATTATCTACTTCTTATGAAGTCACCAGTAGCACTAATTTCTCCCTCATTTGTAATCATAAGACACAGGAGACATATTATAATTATATAGTTACAAGTCCATTTGATTTATTTCCCCTACTGGGGTGTGCTGTGCTGTAGCTCACCATCCATTGTCCATCTCTGTGACCACCATGGCACCCAGAGTTTTAGGGTATTGAAACAGGGCAAAAGCATGAAAGTAGCAACCCAGTGGAATAGACACATCTCCAGACAACAGACTTCAAGCTCCAGGCATCCATGAGACAAAATCTTTTGGCTTTAAGCAACCACTTTGAGCTTTGCAAACAGTCACTGATGCCTTTTACTGACTTGTAGATTAAACCTACTCTCCAGCCTGTGGACAGCCATCTGTGATCTCCTTCGCAAAGGGCTTCTCTGCTCAGCTCCTTACTCCATACACTTACTGCAGCAAGAAGGATACAGAAATCAAAGATGACTTTGAGCCAAACTACTTGGACATCACCAAAGAGCATGCACAGCATATCTTCTATAGGCCCTACCAACTTCTCCCACTTTCAACTCTCATTGAGAATATAAATCTACACCTCTGCTGTGGTGACCACTGAACTCAGATGAAGCTGTTCCTACATGATCCCATCAGCATGGGATGGGGTTGGGGGTGGTGTGGTCCCATCACTGATCCTGCTCCTACGGGACAGGGTCAATATGGTGGACAGATCAGTCCTGCCTGACTCACGAGTCAGTGAAGATCACTATTGACTCACCTGGTGTGGGGACCTCATAGTCTTAAAAAGGAAAGTCCTAGAAAATGGAAAACTACAATGCTGCAATGGTGCCTTCCCAACTCAGTTGGCCTCACCTGCCATCTCCTCCTTGCAGCTGTGCTACTTCACTCTCCTCCTTCACTTCTACCTTCTGCCTCTTCTTTTCTGTTTGGGATGCATATAAAGCTCTGTGTCCTCACTTAAGTACCCCTTAGGTTCTGGGTACATACCTTTGTCTCATTGCAATTTCTGCCTCAGCTCCTTCTCCAAACCAGTGCCACCTCAGCCCGTGGAGCCCAGTGACAGCTACTACATATGCCCACTCTAGGAAGACACAGAGCCAGACATAGCTGAGGGAATTGAGAGGCTTGCCTCTTAAAGCTGAACATCTAGATGAGGACATGGGGCACCAGGTAAGACATGTACACTATACATACATAGGTCACCACCTGGGACCTCCTTGGGACATACACATGCATGGAATGTCACATGGTTTCTGCCTGTGGCACTTGTTCACATCTGGCACTCGTTCTTCACCTCTGCAGAAAGTTGACTTCCCCTTTCTCTTCCTTTGTGTTTACGATTCAATCCATCCTCTTTCCCTGCAGGAAATTCACCTATACACTAAAATGTATTTGTAAACCCCAAATCAGTATTCATGGCTCATCTATGCACACACCCAAAGAGACAAAGAACTTGAGTCATTACACAAACACACACACACACACACACACACACACACATCCCAGCAGATGTGAAGCAAGGTCATTCAATGCCTGGCTGTGTGGCTGTGTTTGGGTCTCAAGGTATTAACACATGTGCTTTTCGTGGTCTATTTTGTACCCCAGTTTTTGCAGCTTTTGTTCTTTCTGTTGGTGAATTTGCTGATTAAACAGCCCCAAGCATTGTTGCTGTCTGGTGTTCTAAGCACAGAAGGCTGTGATGTGCTTTGCAGAGAAAGCACATGTGTTCAATCAGCTTTGTTCAGGAGTGAGTTACAGTACTATTGCCATGAGTTCAATGTTACTGGATCAACACTATGCATTATATAAGGAAGCTTTAAAAGAAACACACATCAAACAAAGTTGTACATTGATCTTCTGATGAAAGTGTTGTCACCAGAGACTCACAGGAGCCTAACTATCATTTTGGTTTGTGGAGGAACAGTGGCCCAGCACTGGCTAGTTTGATATTTGCTCTAATCTTGTAGAACATGGGTGAGGCCAAAAAGTGAGCACCCACTGGAACAGCCATACTAGAAAGACGTGGTGCCTCTAGGATGCTAAGGAAATAGTTATGCTGTCCTTTTTAGGCTTTATGCCACAGGAGAGTTCTAGGTGCTCTCTTCTGGGGAAATACTGAAGACTGTCACACAAGATGACCACTGGTCCAGAGCCCTAGAACCCACTGGCCTAAAAACTGTGACAGGAACTCAGGAAGTCACCTATAAAAGGAAAGAATCAGATGTCATCTAATTCCTGAGGGTTCCCCCAAGGAGGAGGGGTGATCCCCTCAATTTACAAGATCACAGAGGGAAGGTCAAGACCCAGGAGTGAAAGCAACACACCAAGAGCAGATTTTTGGCTCAGCCCAGGCACGTGTGTTGCAGTAGAGAGAAGGGCCTGGGATTAGGAAGACAGTCTCACATGGCAATGAGCTCAGGTGACAGAGATCAGGGGGAGATATTGGGGGAAAATGCAGGAACTGATTAAATATTTGACGATCTGTTATTCTATTAAAAAACAAGCTCTCCAAATGGGAACCAAGATTCTGACAGGGCATGATCCCTGTTCCACTGCTAAAATTACTGCATTTCCAGGCTCCAAGTATGGTGAAAATGGGTGATGCCATCTGCCCCGGGTACGTGTCATAAGGGCCCCTGCTGCCACACAAGTGAACTATGCTGGAGATAAGTTCTCTCTCAGCGTGGGAGCTTCTGAAGTCCTGGCTTTAATCGCTGAAGGACAGTGGGGAAGAGGCAGATCAACAGCTATCCCCAAACTGACTCAGAGAAATTACCATGAGAACATTTCATTGTATGCCTCAAACTGAGCTGAAAACATAAGTGGGGAAATCGAGCCTTTTTCCAATCATTTTAAAACTGTAAACCTCAGTGGGAAAGTGATTTGACTGTCAAGAGAAAAATGTAGGAAAGAAAAACAAAATCCCTGTCATGATAAAATACTCAGAAGAAAAGCTCAAGTGAACTTTTGAGGTTGACAGATGTATGAGGTGACATCGCCTTCCCGTGAGGAAACAGAGAGTGCCCCCACCTCACTTGAACTGCAGCACTGAGGTGTTCGAGTTCTGGGAAAACAAAAGATTCTGGACAGACAATCTCGGACCATGCTGCTTGGCTCCCCAGGGACGGAGTGGCCTGTGCCCTCGTAGAGGACTAAGGACAACATAGACCTCATCAGCAGCCCATCAATAAAGCAGGCATCTGCATCTTTGAGATTATCTGAACCCATTAGCCCAACAATGAAGCAAATGAGTAATTTAAAAAAAAAAAAAAAAAAAAAAAAAAAAAAAAAAAAAAAAAAAAAAAAAAAAAAAAAAAAAAAAAAAAAAAAAAAAAAAAAAAAAAAAAAAAAAAAAAAAAAAAAAAAAAAAAAAGCTATTCAGGGAACATAGACAGCACTTGTGGTCTTCCTTGGGACTAAAACTAGAGCCAGGAGAAGCCCCATTCTGGGAATGTGACCCATCAAGCTGAAAGACACAAAGAAGCTGTTAGAAGAGCCAGCCAACTAGCTGAGAGACAAACTACACCTCCCTAGCAGGGAAGCCCACCAATTGCAAAAGGGCCCATGAAGCCATGCCATGCAGGAGAAATCTGATCGGATTATGGATGCAAAGAGCAAACTATACCTACTGGAATATCCATTTTAGTAGCTATTCATGTATGGTTATTTAAATTTAAATGGATAAAATTTAAATTCAGTTTAAATAGTCACACTAGTCAGAATTCAAGTGCACAATAAATATTTCCTGTGACCTGTTGCTACTCTATTAGCCAGAGAATTTCCTTCATCACAGAAAATTTTATTGGACAGCTGATCTCTACTGTCATTACCCCATTCAATGCTCTTCAAGTGCCTTAGGGTGGACTTCACACTTACTGTTGTTCCCATAGGCAACACTGAGTGTTCAGGCTTTCCCTGCCTCTAAGGACTCATTTTTGCCACTCTCGTATATGACATATACTAGCTGTACTACTCATGTTTATCTATTCTTTTTACAGGCTGTTCCTCAAGCAGTTAGTTGAAGCATTTCCCTTGATCCCTTTATATGGCCTGTTACAGCTGAAATATAAAATGAAGTACCTCACAGAGACTCATGTATTGAGGTCTTGGTCACCAATAGAGCAATATTCAGAGGTAAAGGTTAAAGAGGTAATTGGATCATGGGACAAAGGAGATGGGGCTGGCTTTATGGCCTCCATTTTTTAAAAAATAAAACAAGACAGGGCAAGCTTGGGAGTTCAAGAGAGGTAAAAGAGGATTAGCCTATGTATGAACTGGATTTGATATTAGAGAGTGGGCTCATCTGGCCATATTGTATCAACCAAAGACAGATACTATGAATTTTAACTGTAAATGAATCTTGAAGTATTTCTATTTTGCAGAACATATATTGTACACTAAAATCATCAGCAGATTAAGCCATTGATAAGTTCACTAGCTGGTGGGGCCATTAAGAGGCTACGGGCCAAGGAGATAGCTCAATAGTATAAGCGCTTCCCTGGCAAGTGTAAGGACCTGAGTTCAATCCCCAGTTCAGCAAAAAAATAAAAGAGTCAGGGCCTTGTTGGAGCAACTAGGTCACTGGAGACATGCCTTTGAACCTTGCACTCTGCTTCTTGACTGCTGTACACTTCTGCCATGACATGTTTGCCTTGAAGGCAGTCAACCGTGGGCTAAAACCTCTGAAACCATAGCCAAAATAAATATTTTCCCCAGTAAGTTGCTTTTCTTAGATAGTAGCTCACAGCAATGGAAGGCTGAATAGTACACAGCCTAACTTCTCACCCTGTAGTCAAAGCATTACTTCCCTGGGGTCCCTCTGAACCCTTACATAAGCCAAGTTTCCTATTGTGCAGCCCTACTGCAAAAGTATGCACTTGCCAATCCTAGCCCTACCATCGGTCTTTCCATGATACATTGCAAACTCCTAGAACACCCCCCGCCTCATGGTGAGCTCTTCCTAATGATTTGCTGAAGAACCAAATGAATGAATAACACCTTGTCACAATTTCTTGCGTCACTGGTTATCAACCATCATCGTCTGCAAATTTATGAGAACAGGAAACATATTCCATGTTATCCCCACTCTTTAAGACAACACATCAAAATCATCATGGAATAATGGTGAAATGAGGAGTGAGAGAAGAAGAGAAAATGGAAGGACAATGAGTAAGACAGAAAGAGGAAAGGAAAGGAAGAAACAATAGAATGAAATGCTGAAAGAAGAGGAGGAAAGTAAAACTAAGGAAGGCAACAAGTTAGGAAGGGGTAGAAGAAAGAAAATGATAGATGCCAAGTCTCCACCTTAGGAAAGAGAATAATTATGCTATTTAACGGTGTAGCTGGGGCACTAACAGCTCTGAGCTGCCAAGAGTCAGCTATGCAAGAACAGTTGTCTCCTATCACCAACTCAAAGACAGACTCAGAAAACTCCCAAGTAGCCTCACCCTGGTCATCCCATTCTCCAACCAGGTGAAATAAGAAGTACAAATTAAGCTTTTTGTTACAATTAGCAACCAAACACAGGCTTCCCCTGTCGGGATGAAATGTTTTTATTTCATCTTATATGCTTATAATCATAACCCAGAGGAAACTGTGAATCAATTCATCACTTGTTTTGCAAAGGCATTATACGAAAGGATTTTTATGCTTTCTCTTGCAAGTTGTCCCCAAGGAACTCAAGGCAATTTAAACTTTTAATTCTCATGACACCCTGAAAGTGAAGAAGGTAAGAGACTAGAATTTATAAATGGGGGGAGGAGAAACAAGCAGCAGGATTAAGCATCTTTCTTTGCCTAAACAGGACAGACACTCATCTCTAGAGCCCAATTTTAAAGAGGAAAGGAGATCATTATAGTGATATTTTCAAAAGTTATCTCCACTGAGAATCAAGGTGAAAGCCATCCAGGAGCGAATGAAAGTGTGTGAGGCATGAGGCAGTAGTGAAAGCAGGAATGGACATAATTGCTGATCAAGAAGAAAGAGTCAGTGAATCAGGAAAGAATGCTAAGGCTGAGACGCAGAATAGATCTTGGAAGGGCCTGGAAGGAACTTTAGCTAGAAGTAATGGGAGTGAGGACACCCAATCAAGGCATGCAGAAAAGCACAAAGGGTACAGGAAAAGGTCAGATACTTGAAGGAAGCATCTAGAGTAACAGAGCCAGAAGACACAATTTTATAGGCGAAGACAGCAATAATCAGAAAATCAATGTGACTTGCCCAAGCTACTGACTGAGTTATGATGGAGGATAAACCAGAACCCTGAGCTTGCTCTGCTACCCTGTACAAGAAAGGAGATGGGGCTGACTTTATTGCCTCTGTGTTTTTTTGTTTGCTTGTTTTTGTTTTGTTTTGTTTTTAATAAAACAAGATGGGGCAGGCTTGGGAGTTCAAGAGAGTCCAGAGAGTATTAGACTGTCTATGAACTGGATTTGATATTAGAGAGTGGATTTGTCTGGCCATGTTGTATCAACTAAAGATAGATACACTATGAATTCTAACTGTAAATGAATCTTGAAGTATTTCTCATTTTACAGAACAGATATGGCACCTTGACATCTTAACACAGTAAACATGCATTTTTTTATACATTTCAGGTGAGAAGCTTCCATCATCAGAGAAAGCTTCTGTTGGGGATGGTGGCTACCAGATGGCTGGCATTCAGTCAGCAGACAAAGAGCAGGAAGAGCTCGGCTGATTACACAGGTACCATAAGCCAGACCCGGAGGTGCCATGACAACTTCTTCCCTTATCCCACAGCCAGAAGTTGGTCACATGACCATGCCTAACTAGAAGGAAGACAGGAGGTGGGGATGTATCATCTAGCTGCATGCCCAAGAAAGGAAGGAAGTGTGTTTAGTGAGCATTTACCATTTTCTTCCACAGATATGTCGAAGTAGATTCAATTAAAAACCACATTTCTCAACTGACTATATTAAAACAAGACCATCTCTCCAAAGTGTTTTTAAATTTTTAAACAGGGAAGAATTAAGATGGTGATCATGCTTGGGCTTGGTGTCGCACTTCTCCAAGATATTTTGCCGTATTTTCTTAATTCTAAGGGTGCCCAAATGTGCCTATTATCCCCTCTACTTCCTTTCTGAAACACCATTTATCCCTGTGCAGAGATACTTGGATCAGCATCCACAGAGAAGCCTTAGATCACTTTTAACTTTTCTGCATACCCTCTATGTTTGGAGTATGTATTTAAATTTGAGTGCATGCAACTCACTTCAGCAACCTCCAGGACGAGCATGCTTTGTGCACTCACTACCTACCACGGGCTGCAGGGCATAAACAGGTGAAGGAGACACGTGATCAGGAAAAGTAGAAACCAATTATAATCATATGGAATGAGATATGGGGGCTGTGTCCTTGAAGGAGCACTGACTGTGATAACACAACATCTGAAAGACAGCACGAGTTTGAGAGAAGACTATTGTTGCTGTCTGCTGAGGTATTTATATAGAGCAAAGTGGGGGGAAAAGGCATTTGGTCAAGAGGTTCTACCAGATGTTCCTATGCTACTTCCAACTCTAAAATTTCAATGCCAAGCAGTTTTATCGTTGACAAGATTCCTGAATATCTTGGGTTGGTAGTAAGTCTTGCTCTTCCAACCTTAAATTCTTCTGCTGCCATTATCCTAGACCAAGTCACTATTGCACTGCACCTGAACTATTCAACGTCTTAGCTGATCTTTCTGCTTCTGCTCCTGCCTCCTGCACAAGTACTTGTCTGGCAGTCAGAATGACCTTTCTGAGAATACATCAGTGATTTTTTTTTAGCCAAGAAAATAAAATCTGTTATCTGTCAGGCCAACGAAGTCTTTCACTGCATTCCCTCTCCCCACCAACTCTCTCCACGCTGAGCTCTGACACAGTTCCTAGAGTTCTGACACAGCACGCATGCCTTTCCAACCTCAAGCCTTCCACAGCTGGTGTCCCTCAGCCTGGAATGCTCTTCTTTCTGATTGCCACATGGCTGGCTCAGCTCAAAGTCACCATTCTTGATGGTATCTAAGTGTCCTTCCCTCCTTAGCATTATCATGGAACTGTTGTTGTTCTCAGACTTCCACTTTTCCCCTGCTCTATGCTGTCCTTCCACATGTCTCATTAAATTCCTTGCTTCAGTTCTTGCCTTTGCATTCACATACACATCTTTCTGGCAAAAGTTACCTCTCACCACATCTCAACTAGCTCCTGTGTGTTCTCATGCCAATGTCAGATTTGGGACAACAGAAATTATCATCTTTTGTAAACCAGTTCCTGCTCCTTTCATCCTCATTCCTGATAATATTTCTAAGTTCCCTAAGCTTACAATCTCGCATTCATCTTTAATTAAGGCTTTATACATAATTAATAATGACCTTTCATATTGTATACAATATTCAAAGGGCTTTATGCACTATCTCATTTATCTTCTTAACCATTCAGCCTGTCTTTCCTCTGTAAACAGCTTTATTAAAGTAGACTGGATTAAAATATGAAACCATTATCAAGATCATATAATAAAAATATTCATATTTCCCAATGCTGCCCTAATGCCCCATTGTCACGCCCTCTCACCTGTCCTCACTTTCCCCATTCTCACCAAGCAACCATTAGTACATCTTCTGTCACAATATATTCGTGTGACATTCCTAGAATTTCCCATAGTGAAGCCACTCATTGTACACTTTATGGATTCATTCAACATTTGTACTTAAAGTCCATCCCATATTGAAGCTTATATCAATAGTACTTCCCTTTTACTTCTAACATGTATCCCATTGTATGAATACACCAGTTTGTTCATTCCTTCTTCTGCTGAAGGACATTTGGGTTGCTTCCAGGTGAGGCAACTTCAAATAAAGCTTCTATGAACGTTCACATCCAACTCTTCATATGGATTCATGCTGTCACTGTTCCTGGGCAAACAACGCAGAGTGGCACAGCTGTATCATTTGTTGTTTAACTTTTTAAAGGCTGTCGAACTGCTTTACAAGACGATGCCACCGATTGGTCTGCCTATAGTCTATCATCTGCATTTGAGCCCCAGTGCTGCCACTTCCTCTCCAACATTTCGTGCCATCATCATCTTAATTGTAGTCATTCTGATAGACTTGTAGTGGTGCTCTATTAGGATTCACTTTCCTAAGAATTGCTGATATAAAGCATATTTTATGTGCTAATTGTCACTTTCTTGACTTTGAATTTAGTTCAGACTTTTTAAAACTATGTCCATATCAGATATTATAGTTCTTTTTTTCCTTTTCTGTCTTTTTCTTCATCTCTCCTCTCTTCCCCTCCCCTCATCTCCTCTCTCCTCTCTCTCTCTCTCTCTCTCTCTCTCTCTCTCTCTCTCTCTCTCTCTCATCTCAATTTTAAGACAGGGTCGTGCAATGTAGGTTCAGCTGGTCTTGAATTCACTATGTGGCCAAGGCTATTCTTCAACTTATGACAATCTTCCTGCTTCAGCCTCCCAAGTGCTGGGATAATAGGCATATGACGCCACAGCCAGCATTAGTTTTCAAATACTGTTATATTTATTTATTTATTTTTGCTTTTTCACTGTTAATGTTGGCTTTTTTATTTTATTGAAGAACAAATAGCAGTGAGTCAGTTTCAAATGAAATCAGCAGGACAGATTCAATAATTAATATATTTCACATTGTTTCATAATGTTTTTTGTTGCACAAGGTGCATACATGACATTCTATTTACAAACACTATTAGAGCAGATGCCTCTAATCAATGAATTAACAGAATGCAGCTGTATAACTAATTTTTAAAGCTGAATTATAATGCAGTTTCAATACTTGATACATTTTAGATTATCATCTTCCTAGTGCTTATCCATCGTACAAGAAGCAGACAGGATATCCTGTCCAAACACAATTAGTGCAAGTCTTTCATCTCATAGATTTATGCAAAAGTACTGTGCATTTATCCTAACTGTATTGTTTATATAAACACAGAATGGTTCTTCCTTTGAGTCCCCTTTTTTGTTTAGTCCTATCAAAGGTGGGTATTCTATTGTTATTCAATTATTATAGGTGCTTGAATTCAGTGAAACAATCCAACACAGTCCAGTAGTCCACAATAATAGTGGGTTATCTGAAGATGATGGCCAGAGCCATTTACAGCTCAGCTTATTATTATGGCCTTATTTTATACACCTCGTTTTCATACTTTTTTGCTGGATGGCTAAGAACAAGATAAAGCAAGACCTATATAACAAAAAGTGTAACTTTTCTATCTGATGAGATCAGTCAATTCCTCTCAGGGTTAATCCTGTAACCCCGTACCTCACTCTATAAATACTTCGTCAGTGTCAGCCAGGTGGATGAGTCATTGCATTGCATGACCAGTTTGCTCTCTGTGAAAGCCTGAGAGAAAGTTTTCCATCCATGTGGCTCTCCCCATTGATCACATTCCTCTGTGCTCCATAATTTCCTTGATCAGAAAATTTGGTGCACAACTGAATTACATCATGTTACACTACAGGTTCTCCTATGCCCCAAACCATCACTGCCCTTGAAAGGCCAAACTGTTAAATAACCTTGCAGCCCTTCCATTTCTCCAATTTTTGATCTGAAAACTTACATTGTTAACCCTCCAGAAGAGAAGCTGATTATTACCCTGCAACATATACAGTTCAGTTTACCATAACTGTCAGACTAAATTCTTTTTAGCTGTTGCTATACCTTTCTATTTGTATTTCTGCTTTTGATTTCTTATACTAGGGAGAGTACATAATATTTGCACATGTGCATCTGGTTTATTTCACTTATGAGTATATGTTCAAGAGGCATCCACTTAAACACACATGCTTCATTTTTATCATTTTTTATATCTGAATAATACAACGTCGTATAGAAATACCACATCTTTTTCAACCCTTCCTCATTTGATGGACATCTTGGTTGTTTCCAAGATTTGGCTATCACAAATTGTGGTGCTATAAACATAGGCACACATATATCACTACGATATGATGTTTGCAATTCCTCTGGGAAAATTGCCAGTAGGGGATAGCCAGCTTGAATGGGATTTTGAGTCCCTCTTTTGAGGAGTCTCCACACTGATCTCCACATGGTTGTACCAGTATACATTCCCACCAGCAGTGAAGTGTTCACTTTTCCCCACAACCACTCCAACATTTGTTGTTGGTTGACTTCTTTATGATAACCATTCTTACTGGAGTGAGATGGAATCTCAGTGTTGCTTCAACTTGCAATTCATGGATGGCTAGTGATGTGGAGCATTTTTTCACACATTTATTCACTTCTTTAATCGTTATCTGAGAAGTGTGTATTCATCTCACATACCCTTTTCTGAATCAGGTCTTTAAATTTGAGGGCCCTAATGTATCTTAGTTGTTTATATATTCTAGAGAGCAGACCTTTGTCTGAGTGCTTATTAGTTAAGATTTTTTTCGAAATTTGTGGGTTATCATTTCACTTTGTTGATAATTCCTTTTGATGGGCAAGAACTTCTCAAGAAGAGTTGATCCCAGGTGTTAATTCTTTCAAGTGTTTCCCATGCAAATATATGTTTGTTCATGAACTCTTTACCCACCCCTATGTCTTCAAGAGTTCCTCCTACTTTCTCTTCCAGGAGATTGAGTATTTCTGTTTTAATGTTAAGATCTTTACTCCATTTTGACTTTAACTTAGTGCATGGTGATAGACCTGAGTCAAGTTCTAGTTTTTGGCATGTAGAAAGCCAGGTTTTCCTGCACCATTTGTTAAAGAGGCTATCTTCCTTCCAGTAAGTGTGTTTGGCCCCTTTGTCGAAGATCAGGTAACTGAGTGTGTTCACAGAGGCCTCTGCATCTTCTAATCTATTCCATTGATCCTCAAGTATATTTCGTTGCCATTATCATGTTGATTTTGTCACAGTAGCTTTGTACTATAATTTCAAGTCAGATATTCTGATGCCTCCTGCCTTGTTTTTGTTAGGCAGGATTGCCTTTGCTATTCTAGGTCATTTGTGATTCCAAATAAATTTTAGGAACGATTTCTCTAGGTGGGAGGTATGCTGGTGGCAGTTTGATAGAGATTGCATTAAATCTGTACAACAATTTTGGAAGTACGGCCATCTTCACAATGTTGGTTTTTCCTATCCAGGAGCAGGGAATATCTCTCCATATTCTGAATCATCTATGATCTCTTTTTTTAGGGTACTGTAATTTTCCATGAAAAGATCTTTGACTTTCTTGATTCAGTGGATTCCAAAGTGTTTCATTTTCCGCGGTGCTATTGTAAAAGGTATTGTTTCGATTGTTTCCCTCTCCCTGTGTTTGCTACTGACTTTTGAGTATTGACTTTGTATCCTGCTGTGCTACAGAATTTGTGTATCAATTCTAGTAGTTTCTTGGTGGAGTTTTTGGGTCCTCCAAGTAAAGTATCATGTCATCTGCAATAGTGATAATTTAACTTTTTCTTCACTTTTTCTTATTCCTTTTATTTCTCCCTCTTGTCTAATGGCTGTTGTTAATGATTCCAAATCTATATTGATAGGAGGGGTGATAGAGGACATCCTTATCTTGTATCAGATCTAAGAGTAAAAGATTTCAATTTTTTCCTGTTTATAATTATATTAGCCATTGGGTTGTCATAGATGGCTTTTATCAAAATGAGATACAGGCATTCTATTAAAATTGTCTGTAGGACTTTGAACATAAATGAGCATTGGACTTTATCAAAAGCTTTCTCTGCATCAATTGAGATGATGTGGTTTTTAGATTTAAGTCTATTAATATGGTGCATTACACTTGTAGATTTTCAAATATTGAAACATCCTTGTGTCCATGGAATGAATCCTATGATCCTCTTGATGGTTTGCTCTATTCTATTTGCTAGGATTTTATTGAGTATTTTTGCATCTATGTTCATGAGGAAGATTGGCCTGTAGTTCTCTTTTTTAGTAGTGTCTTTCCCTGGTTTTGGAATCAGTATTATACTTGCCTCCAGAAATGATTTTGGGAGTACTGCTTCCTTTTCAATTTCATTGAAGAGTTTGAGGAGTGTAGGAATCATATCTTCTATAATTCTTGTAGAATTGAACTGTGAATCCATCAGGACCTGGACTTTTCTTTGTTGGCAGGCTTTTTATTACGTTTCTTATCTCATCTCCTGTTATTGAGTTATTGAGAGTTGTTCTGTCTTCTTGATTCAGTTTTGATAATTAGTACCTTTCGAGGAATCTGTCCATTTCTTCTGTGTCTTCTATTCTGTGAGCATAAACATTCTCAAAGTAGCTATTGATAATCTTCTGAATTTCCACTAGGCCTGTGGTGATTTCACCCTTTTCATTCCTTGTTGCTTGTATTTGAATTTTTTCATTCCTCTTTTTGATGAGATTAGCTAGGGGCTTATCGATTTTATTTAATCCTTCAAAGAACCAGCTTTTTGATTCGTTGATTTTTTTTGAATGGTTTTTTTCACCTCAACTGAATTAATTTCTGCTCTAATCTTTACGATTTCTTCCTGTCTTTGCGCTCTGGATTTGGTTTGCTCTTCCTTTTCTAGATGTCGGAGGTGCAACATTAGGGTGTTTATTTGTTCTGTTTTCCTAATGTCTGAGTTCATAGCTATGATTTTCCCTCTGAGAACTGCTTTCATTACATCCCACAAATTCCGATAAGTTGTGGTTAAATTTTCATTGACTTGTATATATTGAATTTCTTGTTTAATTTCATATGTGAACCATTGATTGCTGAGTAGGGTGCTGTTTAATTTCCATGAATTTAGCAGGTTTTTCTGGTTTCTTTTGTCATTTATTTCCAGTCTCAGTGTACTGTGGTCACATAATATGCATGGGATAATTTCTGTTTTCTTGCATATACTTAATCCTATCCTATGGACTAGTATGTGGTCTGTTTTAGAAAATGTCCTGTGTGCAGCTGAAAAAAATGTGCATTCAACTGTGGTTGGGTGGAACACTCTATATGCCCACCAGACCCATTTGTTCCAAGCTCTGGTTCAGTTCTGCTACTTCTTTGCTAATTTTTTGTCTGGTTGATTTATCTTTTTGAGATAAGAGGGTGTTAAGGTTTCCTGTTAAGATTGTGATCTTGGATATTAGATTTTTCAAGACCATTAAGATTTTTTTTTATAGTTGGGTGCTCCTCTGTTTGGTACATAGATATTTCTGAGTGTTACCTCTTCCTCTTGAATTTTTCCCCTAACCAATATATTGTGGCCTTCTTTATTTCGTGTGATCCTTCGTCATTTAAAGTTCAGACAGTCTGAGAACAGAATTGCTATTTTGTGAGTTATTGGGGCATGTAGTATTGTTTTCCATCCTTTGACTTTAAGCCTATGAATATCTTTTTGAGTTAAGTGTTTTTCTTGTATACAACATATTGTTGGATTTTCTTTCCTAATCTACTGTGCCAGTCTATTTTTCTTAATTGGTGAATTGAGTCGGTTTACATTGATGGTTATAATTGAAATGTGTTGACTTATGATTGTCATGTTATTATTTAACTGCTATTGTTTACTCTTTTTTGTCATGTATTTAATTGTTTGCCCTTTGTAGTAGGTTCCTTCTGTTCTCATTCGTGGAGTTCTTGTCAGTGTGGTCCCCCGCTAGAACAACTTTCAGTAGCCTGTGTAAGGATGGCTTTGTCATCATGAAATTCTTTAGTTGTTCTTTGTTGTGGAAGTATTTCACTTCTTCATCAAACTTGAAGGAGAGTTTTACAGGGTATAGTAGTCTGGGCTGGAATTTGTTTTCTTTCAGGACTTCAAGTATTTTGCTCCATGCTCTCCTTACCTTCATGGTTTGTGAAGAGAAGTCGGATATAATTCTGATGGGTTTTCCTTTGAATGTGATCTGCTTCTTTCTCTAGCACCTTTAAGTATATTATTCTTGTGTTGGATTTCTCAGATCTTGACTATTATATGTCTTGGTGTGTTCTTAGTTGGGTTGAAATTATTTGGTATTCTATATGCTTTGGTTACCTGAATGTTAGATTGTTTCCTTATATTTGGGAAGTTTTCTGCTATTTCTTCTGCCCATATTCTTTTTAATATCATTTGTATTGACTCCTTTATTCTCATTAATGCCTATTATTCTCACATTCTTCATCTGGAAATCATCTTGCAGGTGATGGATTTTTTTTCCTGCATTCTTGTTGTTTTTCAGAGATCCTTTCTCACCTTTTCACTAGCTGCACCAGCATCTTCAAGATCTGAAACTCTGTCTTCACTTTCACTCAAATGGTTTTGGAGACTCGTGATTGAGATTTTAGGTTCTCCTATATCTCTTTGACTTTGCCTCATGTGATCTACTTCTTTCATTTATTGCTCATTCAAGGAATTCGTCATATTTCTAATCTTTTTTTTTATCAATGTCTTTTTTAGAGGTATCTATTAATGCTTTTACTGAAAAGTTTTTCCCAAATTGGGTTTCCTCCATATATTTTCATAATAGATTCTCTACTTCAGATGCTATGATTTCAAAGGTTTCTTTTTTTATTTCAGAAATTATTTCTGCTCTGAGTTCCTCTTTACCTTTCTGCTGTTGTTTCTTTGTATGCAGTGCTGTTAATTCATACGTTTCAACTGAATTAGTTTTCTCTGCACTCGTTCTGGGTGGGCATTGGGTTCCCCCATACATTTCTGGATTTGATTAAATACTTCAGATGCTATGTATTCAAAAATTTCTTTTTTTATTTCAGGCATTAATTCTGGTCTGAATTCCTTTATACCTTTCTGCTGTTGTTTCTTTGCTTCCAACTCTGTTAATTCATTCATTTCAGCTGAGCTAGCGTCCTCTGCACTTATCACTGGTAGGCTGAAGGCTTGAGATGGCACTTTGCTCATCTTTGTCATTTTGTATAGCACTGACCTCTGACCTTTGGTGTAGAGCTTTGGTCGAGTTATAACCTTAGCGTGTAATGAGATTTGGGTGCCAGTCTATTAAATTTGAGATTATCCAGTTATGCCTGGCCTAGATCTAGCTGTTGTGTTCAGCACCTTTTGGCTGCAGCTCTTCTGGCACAACTGTGAGCCTGTGGTTCCCTTCTGTTGTGCCCCTGGCTCAGGGAGCACTGAAGAGCTCTGAAGCTCTCCCACACCCTCACTGGCCATGTTAGGCTGGATCAGGAGCCAGAAGAGTTACAAAAGTTCTCACTCGCTCGGCGGGCTTGGGGGCAGGGGCTCCAAGGAGTTACAAGGTGGGCCAGGCTGGGGTGGATTGGGCCAAGAGAGTCCCAGAAATTCACACTCACTTGGAGGTCCTGGGGAGAGGGTGTTCTGGATGGTGCTCACCGCCGGAGTGGCTTAAACTCTCATTTTTCCCACCTTGGCCTCTCTAGGTGGGAACACCGATATGCATTACCACAGACAGATCTTATTTCTTTGAGAAAAACTTTTCCATTTTAGGTATTTGGTGGTATAAAGTTAGTGTCTTTACGTAGGGGTAGGCAAAGAATTCATGAACAAAAAGTCAAGTCACATGGGTAATACTTGAAAGCATTAACAACTAGAACTTCCTGTTATTGAGAAGTTATTGTATGTCAAAAGAAATTACCAACAAAGTGAAAAAACACACAAATTTGGAAAAAATATTAACTAATAAGCACTCTCTAGAATTTATAAAGAGGTAAAAAAAAAAAAGCAATAGGGCCCCGAAATTTAAAGACCCAATCTAGAAATGGGCATCTGAGATGAACACACACTTCTCAAAGGACAAAATTAAAGAAGCGAATAAATATATTTTTAAAATGTTTCAAATCACTAGCTACCCATGAAATGCAAATTAAAACAACACTGAGAAAGAATGGCAATCATAAAGAAATCAACCAAAAACAAATGTTGGATCCCAGGGACACAGACCCAGCGCACCTCGGCTGGTGAGTGAGAGCTCCAGGCCCACCGTGCCGGAGGGACCTTTCCCAGTGAGCCCCTTTCCCAGCGATACCCAAGTCCATCCCAGGGACCCAGACTCAGCCATGGACCCACCAAAGCCCAGGCCCACCTACCTAGAGAGTGACCTGCCTGAGACACGAGGGTCAACTCCAGCAACTTTCCAGATCCCCACCAGAAAGTCAGCCAAGATAGTGGGAATTTTCACTACTCGCTCTGCATCCCAGTTCATGGTCGCCTGACCAGGGACCAATAGAGGGGAACCACAGGAGCTACAGCAAAAAGGAACTGAACACAACAGCTAGATCCAGGCCAAGCATAACTGGATAATCTCAAACTTAATAGACTGACACCCGAATCTCATTACATACTAAGGTTACAGCTGCATCAAAGCTCTACACCAAAGGTCAGAGGTCAGTGCTATACAAAATGACAAACACAAGGAGAAAAATGCAGTCTCAGGCATCAAGTCCACCAGTAAGAGCAGAGGACAGTAGCTTAGCTGAAATGAATGAATTAACAGATATGGAAGCAAAGGAACAACAACAGAAAGGTATAGAAGAATTCAGATGAGAATTAATTGCTCAAATAAAAAGAAATGTCTGAATACATAGCATCTGAAATAAAAAATCAAATGCAGAAACATCTGGGGGAAAACCAATGGTCACCCAGAACAAGTGCAGAGAGCACCATTCCAGGTTAAACATACGAATTAACAGCATCTGAAGCAAAGAAACAACAGCAGAAAGGTCATGAGGAAATCAAACCAGAAATAATTTCTGAAATCAAAAAAGAATTCTTTCAAAAAAAAAGAATTCTTTGAAATCATAGTATCTGAAATACAGAAACAAGTCCGGAAATGTACAGAGAAAACCCAATTTGGAAGAAATTCTGCAGAAAAAGAATTAATAACTACCTCTAAAGAGGACATGGATAAAAAAAAAAAAACAGAGGAGATCAGAAATATGACAGATTCCTTAAAAGCAATACAGAAAAGAAATAGAATGCATGAAACAGAGTCAAAGAGATATAGAAGAACTAAAAACATCAATAAAGAGTCTACAAAACCATTTGAGTGAAAGTGATGACAGTTTCAGATCTTGAAGAAGCTGGTGCAGCTAGTGAAAAGATGAGAAAAGATCTCTTAAAAACAACAAGAATGCAGGAAAAAATAATCCATCACCTGCAAGATGACGCCAGGATGAACAATGAGAGATTAATTGGCATCCCTCATGAACATAGATGCAAAAATACTCAACAAAATCCTGGCAAATAGAATACAGCAAATCATCAAGAAGATCATACACCATGACCAGGTAGGATTCATCCCAGGGATGTAAGGATGGTTCAATATTTGAAAATCTATAAATGTAATACACTATATTAATAGACTGAAATCTAAAAACCACGTGATCATCTCAATTGATGCAGAGAAAGCTTTTGACAAACTCCAACACTCATTCATGTTCAAAGTCCTACAGAAAATTGGAATAAGTGGACTCTACCATAACTTGATAAAAGCCATCTGTGACATCCCAAAAGATAATATAATCCTAAATGGGGAAAAACTGTAATCTTTTACTCTTAAATCAAGTACAAGACAAAGATGTCCTCTGTCACCCCTCCTATTCAATATAGTTTTGGAATCATTAACTCTTTAAAAACCTAGGACTGGAAATCCTATTCAAACCAGCTATACCCCTACTGGGAATTTTCCTGGAGGAACTGAAAACATCATATCATAGTGGTATATGGGTACCTATGTTTATAGCACCACAATTTGTGATAGCCAAATCTTAGAAACAACAATGATGCCCATCACCTGAGGAATGAATAAAAAGATGTGGTATTTTTATACAATGAAGTATTATTCAGCTATAAAGATTGATAAGCTCAAAGACTTTATATTTAAGTGGATGCCACATGAAGATATACTCATAAGTGAGGTAAAACAGACCTACATGTGTAAATATCATATAGTCTGCCTAGTGTAAGAACACAAAAGAAGAAATAAAAAGAGGAAGATATAACACAATTAAAAGGAAAGAGAACTTGATGATTAGACAATGAGGAGAGGGCAAGGAGAAACACTGAGAAGCACGACAGAGGCAAAGCCATACATTTACTCACCCAAGATAGGTAAGGCAATGATCCTGAGAACCACTAGCAGGCTTTTGAAACTAGCAGTTTATTGGTAGGATTCTCACCCTGACTAACTATATACGCGATACCTGTGAACTAAGCAACTGCACTGAAAATACCAATGTGTAATAGGAGGGTCATGCTTGGAATGCCTGTCATTCTGGTCTTCTAAATACGTACTGCTTAGCATGACATACTAATTACTGCCATACTGTCTCTTAAGTAAATGTTTGTTTAAAAAATGGGTAATAAATGAAAATAAGAAACAAGAAAAAAAATGTCACGGGACTGTCCTGCTGCAATGCTGTGTATGGTTAAATTTCTGTGTAAAATATATATAATTGTTTATTGCTATTTTTTAAACATTTTTATTTTTTATTTTTTGTTTCATATTCTGTAGGTACTTAAAGATTAGCATATCAGTGCTTGATGGAAAATACCTGTTCCATGTTATGGCTAAGATGTTTGATATTCAGACAGATTGAGAGGTTAAGCTCAACTGCCTATGTTGTAGGGTAATAATAATAAGCTTCTCTTCCAGAGGGTTAACAACCTAAGTTTGCAGACCAAAAATTAGAGAAAATGAAGTGCTGCAAGGACAGCCAACATTTTGGCTCTAGCCTTTCAAGGTCAATGAAGACTCAGAACATAGGAGAACCTGCACTGTAACATCCTGTAACTCAGTTTTGTCTCAAATTTTCTGATCAAGGAGATTATGGGACCACAGAGCAACATGATCGATGATGTAGAGTGTGCCTATGGAGGGTCACCTGGAAAGAAAATATTCTCTCAGGCTTTCACAGAGAGAAAACTACTTAAGCAATGGCTATAATTCATCCATCCATATGGCTGACACTGACAGATTTATAAACTGTGGTACAGGGTATCAGGATAAATCCTGAGGACATGTGACTGACCTTATCAGATACAAAGTTGTATTTCTTGTTATATAGGTCTTGCTTTATCTTGGTTTTAACCATCCAGCAAAAAAGTATAAAAATGAAGTATTAAAAATAAAGCCAAATTAATATGCTGAGCTGTGAAGAGCTCAAGTCAACAACTTCTGACATTGCTAGTCCTGCGGAAAACACACTACTGTTCTGGACTACTGGACTATATTGGAATATTTTGCTGAATTCATGCACCTACAATATTTAAATGGCAATGGAATACCCATCTCTGACAAAACTAAACAAGGGGATACAAATGAAAGACCATTTTGTATCTATATATACACAATAGGATAGATATACAGCTACATTCTCTTAATTCAGTAAATAGAAAGATTTGTTCTTACAGTGTTTGTGGACAGGATATCATTTGTGCATCTTATATTATGAATAACCACTATGAAGACAACAATATGAAATGTATTAATTATTGAAACTGTCCTACTACTGGTTTTATAACTGTCTCATAGCTATTTGTTTCTCAATAAAATTAATTTAAAAAACATTAACCTATAAAAAAAATAGTGTCTTCATACCTTCTATATGGCAAATATGCTTTTAGGACGGGTAGGTATTGCTTTTTTGGCCAACCTAACAATGTCTATCTTTCAGTGTAAATTTTTATTGATATGGTTGGATTTAATCCCATTATCTTGGTGTTGCTATTTACCATATATATGTTTGTTATTCCTATTTTCTCCTTCCCTGCTCTCTTTTAGATAAATTGAATATTTTGTATGGCTCTATTTTATTTCCACCATCAGCTTACTAGCTATAACTCTTTGTTATTTTAATGTTTTATCAGTATTTACCTTAGAGCAATCCACCCTTGAATAATAGCTTACCATTTCTCAGACAGTATAAATCTTCATTTCTCCTTTTCCTTTAATCCATTTTTGTCATACTTTTGACAGCTACTGTGAACCTCACACTACATTACTACTTTTATTTAAAACATAAATTTTATTTTTAAAAGATTTAAATAACAATAATAATTATACATTTGTCCATGAAGCTGCCACTCCTTCTCTTCTTCTGTCCTTTCTGTGGATCCAGAATTTCATTTTGTATCACATTTGGAAGACTTGCTCTAATATTTATTGCAATGTGATGATGAACTCATTTTGCTTCTGTGTGTTTGGAAAAAGGTATTTTCCTTTCAATTTTGAAAGATATTTTCTATGAACATAAAGTTCTTGGTTGACAGCAGTTTCTTTTTCCTTTCCCTGTTTTAAAGACGCTGCTCCACTCACTTCTGATCCGCATTCTTTCCAAAAGAAAAGTGCTGTCTTCTTCATCCTTGTTCCTCTATACATACGTTCCTTTTTCTATCCCTACTCTGGATGCTTTTAAGATTTTCTCTTTATCAGTGTGCTATTTATGTCACTTGCCCCCAAGTTCACATGTTAGTACCTAATCCCCAGTCTGATTGTGTGAGAAGACAGGGACGTGATCAGATGGGTAGAGCTCTTATGACTGGGATTAGTCACTTATAAAAGAGACCCCAGAGAGCTAGCTAGGCTTTTTATAATGTTGAGTACTGAGAGTGCATTCTCAGTAGACATCAAATATGCCTTAGCCTTGGATTTTCCAACCTTTAGAAGTCTGAGAAATAAACCTCTTTTGCTTAGAAACTACTCAGTATATTATGTTTTATTATAGTAGCCCACATGACTTGATTTGATTTGATTATTATGTATCTTGCTGTAGTTTTTTTCAGATTTTTTCATGTTTAGGGTTTATGAGTTTCTTGAATTTGTAAGTTTATAGTTGTCATCACATTTGGAAATTTGTCAGCTACTATTCCCCACCCCCAAATAATTATTTTTGTCTCTCCTCTTCACTGTGGATTCCATTTGCATGCACATTAGACCATTTGACATTACATCACAGCTTACTAATACTCTGTTCTTCCAATGTGGGTATTATTTTTCTATTGTGATGAATTTACTGTCACTAAACTGTTCAGCAAGTCTTACCTACCAGTCACCTTATTCAAGATTTTTCAGGCCAGGGAGATGGCTCAGTAGAATAAGCACTTCCCTGGCAAGAGCAAGGGCCTGAGTTCAATCCCAGGTTCTGCCAAAAAAACTGATTTTTCATCTTATACATCATAGTTTTCATTTTAAGAAATTTGGTTATTTATACAGTATGCTAATATCTGTGTCAGTTCTGGTGGATTTATCTCTACATTGTAGGTTTTATGCCCCTGCTCACTTGTGTGTTCGATAAATTTTGGTTGAATAGTAGACACTGTCAATTTTACCCCCTTGAGTGTTGAAAATTTTTTCCCATAAATGCTTGTGAGTTTTGTTCTGAGATGAAATTTTTATTTAGAAATACTCCAAGGATTTTGTATTTCACTTTTAAAATTTGGTATGTACAATCAAAACAGTATTTGGTCTGATGATAACTGATCTGCAGACAGAAGAGCCTTCCGGGTACTTTTTGAAAAGTCCTTGAGTCTTGAGGCTTCCATGTTAGCAATGAAGAACAGACATTTATGGCCCTGTGGGCACTGACCACTGGACCTCTAGTGCCTTCAAGCAGTTATTTCACCAACTTTGGTGTGTGTCCTCAAACAGGCACTCATAAGCACTCAGCTGAATACTCTACAAATCTCTAAAGTCCGCACTCTGCACCTCTCTCCTCTCTGTCCCTCTGTTCTACACACTCATTTGGCCTCCCAAGCTTTTAGCTTTGTCTCCACAATTTAAGGAGTTTACTAGAATCTCCCTGGATTTTCGTTTCCTGCATGCACCTGGAAACTCAAGATAGTACACTGATGCAATCCTAGCATTCACCTCTTGTTTTTCTCATCTCTCTTTTTTGCCTTATGTCCAAAACCTTGGAAACTGGAGTTGCACATACTGTATCCAAAGTTATGTTATTTCAAGTAGAAAGTTCAGTGTGGTCTTTTTTTGCTCCATCTTGACCAAAACCCAAGTCTCTGGCCTTCCCATTATGTCCACATCACTAATGAGAAGCTTGAAGAGCAGCCATTCAAGCTTCCACATTGGAAGTATGCTCAAGCCTTACCATAAATACACCTCGTACTGTCAATTATTTGTTTTTCTTCCATTTTAATCACCATCACCAATGTCTTAAATTTCTATTACTACATGGTTGTGCCACATAATGATTACATGCACAGTGAGGAGTTAACCCATGTACATAACACATCTTGCTTCTACTTCTATCTTTTAGTCCTCTTCTCTTTTGCAAAAGATTTATCTCTAGGATCTTGCTATGCAGCTCAGACTAATAGTGATCCTTTGGGCTCAGCCTCCCCAGCAATGGGATTACAGGCTTGTGCTACAATGCCCAGTCTCGGTGCCTAGCATGGTGCACCAGGGGTTCCAGGGCTGGCATAGGCATATGGTACTAGGGATCAAACCCAAGTCGTTGCACTTGCCAGGCAGGTACTTAGATCACTAAGCTATCCCCCAGCCCTTAGGTTTCTTGAATAAGAGAAACCATGCAATATTTGTGCTTGCATGTCTGATTGATTTTACTTAACACTACAGTCAAGGTGCATCCAAATTTTAGTTGTTGTGTGCTGGGTGTAATCCCAGCCCCTGGGGAGCTGAGGCAGGAGGATCAGCATGAGTTCAAGACCAGCCTGAGCTACACAAGTGACTTCAAGACCAAGCCGAAATATGTAATGAGACCCTGCCTCAAAAAAATGAAAAATAAAAAGAGTAACCCCACAAAGGGTAAAAAACAAATTTTAATTGTTCTGTTGACTATCAAAATGATTGCCTTTATCAGTAAGGACTCAGGACATAAGAGAGTTTGTACTGCAACATCCTGTAACTCAGTTTTGTCCCAAATTTTCTGATCAAGAAGAATATTGCGCCATAGAGGAAAGTGATATATGATGTAGAGTGTGCCTGAGGAGAGTCACATGGAGAGAAAACATTCTCTCAAGCTTTCACAGAGATCAAATTGGTTAAGCAATGGCTGTGACTCCTCCACATGGCTGACACTGACAAAGGATCTACAAACTATGGTACAGCGTTTCAGGGTAAATGCTAAGGGGATTTGACTGACTTTTTCAAAGTTACATTTCTTGTTATATAGGTCTTGCTTTACCTTGGTGTTAACCATCCAGCAGAAAAGTGTAAAAATGAGGTATAAAAATTAAAGCCATATGAATGTGCTGAGCTGTAAAGGGCTCAAGTCAACAACTTTTGACATTGCCAGTCCTACAGATAACCCCACTACTATTAGGGACTACTGACTATATTGGGTTATTTTTTCTGAATTCATGTACTACAATACTTAAATGACAATGGTATACCCTTCTCTGAAAAAACTAAACAAAGGGGATACAAATGAAGAACTATTTTGTATTTATATATACTAAATAGTTAGAATAGATATAAAGCTACTTTTGCTTAATTCAATGAGGAAAAAAGGATTTGCACTATAGTGCTTGTGGACAGGATATCATGTCTGCATCGTGTACTATGAATAACCACTATGAAGGCAACATATGCAATGTATTAATTATTGAAACTGTCCACTAGTCGGTTCAGAACTGCCATTTTGCTATTTGTTTCTCAGTAAAATTAATAAAAAAGATTGAATGATTAATATATTGGAAATGCAAATAGTACCTAGAATGCAGTAAAAAATTACATGTTGAATAATAGTAAGCACTTGAATTGAGCCAGTCTCTTTGCTTTCTATTTATCCTTTCTTCAATTTCTCCAGAAAATATCTCTTTAGAAAATATCCCTAAAATTCAAGTTTTATTTTATTACATTTCTGCTCTAAAACTTGGTGGCTTGTGTTGCAACTTCAAAGTACTCCCACTCTCTAAGGCCAGCTTTCACCTATAAATTCATCTTTGCCCTCTGGCAATTAGTACATAAATTCTATGTTCTGACAATATTAATTCATTTGCCAGACCCTGTATATGTCTATCTTCTGGGCTTTGCTTATGCAATCACTTCCGCTTGGAATTCAGTCCTATAGCCCTTCTCCAGCCAAGTCTACCCCTAATCAAAATGTTCTCCTTGTTTAAATTTCCAGCTAAAATACTGCCTTCTTTAGAAAGCCTCTAAAAAAATCACTCTAACATTATTAAATTTCTATGACCTGTCTACATTACTCTTCAGAAACAATGATCTGTATTTACTTCCTTTATTTAGTATTTGTCATAGACCTATGCACCTAGAAGGCACCCAATAAACACCTACTCAATAAACAAATAAATGAATTTGACTCAGAATTAATGAAGAAATCTAAAGTAAAAGATCACACAGCAAGTTCTTTCCTTAGACAGTTCTGGGGAAATGCTAAGCTCCTCATCATGCAAATGATAGGAACAACTGAGCCCCCAACAGCGACTCTATTCCTAGCAGCTTCAGAGATGCAGAAGTAAGAAAGGCATGAAACTCCCCTTGCAAGTTTCCAGGCTCTTGAGCCTACCTAATTAACTCAGGCTCACTGAGTCAAATGTGCCAATGAGACACAGAACATCCCACCAAATATAGACTCAGCCACCACCCTCCCCTGGAAATAGAAACTGGAAGACAGCACAAGTTTAAGAGGCAAAGGAAGAATGACATGATGTCAAAGGATTGGAGCCGGTTCCCATTCCATGCCAGCCCTGCACCAAGCAAGCAAGGAGCCAGATAGTGGCAACTGCTCTCCACACTCTCTGCCTCACCCTGAAGTCCTCTATGCCCATTTCCTAGGGACTACAAGGGGACAAGATATAAAAGCCCCTTTCCCATGATTCTGCACCTCTGTGCTGGCTCAGGAAACACATGACAGGTCAGTGTCATTACTAGGGCTTCTTTCCCTTGTTATTGTCTCTGCTCTAAAAATTTAAGGTCTTAGCTTCCTGGTTGGGTAATTCTGGTCAGGTTTTACTTTTAAAGAAAAAACAACAACAAAAGAGGCATCCATGCATATGGTGTATGCTGTATAAGTTCTGTCCTAAATTATCTCTAAACCCCACATCTAGCTTTCCCCCCAGCCACCTTAGGCTTCTACCACGCAGCTTTCATCTAACTCAGACCCTTTCCTGTCTCTATTCACTCAGTAATGATTTACTGAGTGCCTTATAGATAACAAACCCCTGCTTTAGAAAAGCTAGAGAAAATGCACAATGGTTTTTGCCCAAATGGAGACTATAGTCTATAGGGAGAGACAGACATTAAGTTAAAGAATATATTTACAAGTAATGAATAATATAAAATGTAACAATTAATTGTATATTAAGTTATAAATAATTTAATAAATTAAATAAAAGATCTACAAATAAATTTAACATGTTAAATTCTAAATAGGACAAGCTCATGGTGCTGTTACAGGATGCGACTAGAAAGCTCAATGTCATCTGGGGAATCAGAAGTCTGCTGAAGACTCTGAAAGGAGCAGTAGAAGATAACCACCCACAGGAAAGGGCTGGAAGAGAGAACTCCAGGGCCTGACGTGTCTTACCAGCTAGGGGATCCAGGGCATTCTGCTTGATTCCTCTGTGCCTCAGTTTTATCCTAAGCAAGGCTCATAATGGTATGTACTTCATGAGTCATTGTAGAAATTCAAATGAATGCGTTTAATATCTATTATATACCTAAAATGCTTAGAACCATTCCTGGCAAAGAAACCACTAAGATTTTGCTTCTTTTATTAAGGTTCTTGATCCTCTAGGGAGCAGCTCAGGTTCTCCTCTTGGTAACTCCATCAGACATCTTCAGAGGTCTTTTTTTTTTTTTTTTTTTTTTTTTTTTTTTCCCCCCCAGAGGTCTCTTTGCAAGAATCTGTTATAGCGATCCCCCTTCCCCTTGAACTTATTTGCATATGCATGTTTCCTTTACTGTCATGTGAGGGCCTAGAAGGTCCTTTTTTTTGTAAGGGTCTACAGGGTCTCACAACATTAGATTGGACTCGTGGTGATCCGCCTGTGTTCAGCCTCCAAAGAACTGGGATTACAAATTTGCACCACCACGCCCAGTTTCAATCGCTGCCTCAGCGCGCCTCCGGGGTGGGGCTGGCATGGCACGCCGGGGATCATACCCAGCCGCTGCATCTGCCTAAGCAGGGAAGGTCTTCAGTAAGTCTAATATCGATCTTTGTCTTCATTGTTTCCCACAGTACGTACAAATAAACAGTGAAAAGTCATTTAAGTAACTAATGAGGGGAATTACCGGGAACGCGCCCCCCTCCCGTCCCTCTCTCGGACAGGAGCTTTGTTTCCCTCAATAAATACATTCTGCTCATAACCTCCTTTTGTTCCTAAAATTCATTCTTCGGTTTTAGAGAACACGAACTCATCCAGGTCAGGTCGGGAGATCATTTTTCCCTACATCATTTGGAGGTCACCCACCAGAGATAAGTTGTTCTCCCCGCATCACTATCAGTGCTGTGAGGCTCCACAATGGGAAACAAAAAGACGGCACCTCCACACACAGCCTGGCCCTGAGGCCTGGAGTGTCCTTGGGATAGATGCTGCCTCCTGCTCTTCCGGAGGATGTTAAGCTGTCCACTGAGGCTGATGCATGTATCTTTTCTCAGCATCTCTGAACAAGGACAACCCTGAGTCTCTGTAGAGGGAAAAGCAGCAGTGTGAGGCAGTGTCGCTGGTGGAGGAGGTGTCATCAGCGAAGGAGCTCAGGCAAGGGCTTTCTGTGCAGGAAGGGGCAACTTGCCTGGAGAACTGAGTGGTCTCCAGCCAGTAGGGGGCAGAAAGTCACATGGCAGGCATATGTTTCACAGTATTTTTATAAAAGACATGGTAATAACCCTAAAGAAGAAACGAAACCTAAACGGTAGAGCAGATACACTAAAACAGAAAGACACAATTTAAGGATCAGACAATGAAGATGAGAGAAAGGAGAAAAGATAGAGAAAAAGGAAGAGGAAAAACATCCAAAGATTTATACAGGATGGCTGAGGTGATTGTACTAGGAATTTCCATCAGTTTTTTTTTTTTTTTAATAGCAGTTAATGTGTAGAATTTTCACCTTGAATAACTGTATGCTGATATCTGTGATCTAAGCAACTACATCAAGGGCAGCAATGTGTAATACAAAAACCATGCTTGAATGCCTGTCATCTTGGTCTTCTAAATGTGCACTGTTTCTCATGTCATATCAATTATTCCCATACTTTCTTCAGAATAAACTTTTATAAAACAAAACAGGAACTAATGAATAAATGCTTATTTAGGGTTAAATAGGCTATCACAATTTAAATACTAATTAAGCATATGAGTGAGGAAAAACCTAACCTATAGAGAGAACATGGTCTTTAATAAGCACCTTTGTCAGAATTTTAAGGTTTATCCCTCCCTTCACACACACAAACTAATAAGAAACCACTGCATTGAAGTCAGCTAGACTATGGGTTCTATGTAAGCAGTGCCTGAGTCTTATTGTCTCACCTTAGTCCATTTGAGCAAGTACCACAAAATTTGAGCAAGTAGGACAAAATCCCATAGACTCAGCTTTTATACCTAAGAGCTTCTCATAGTTCTGAGGAGCTTGGAAATGTAAGACTAAAGCTGAATCCCAGGATTCCATGGCTGGCAAGAGCCCACTTTGTGGCTCACAGACTGCCCCTCACATATGGTAAAGGAGAGAGAGCAGACCCCTTGGCCATTTTAAATAAGGGGATTGATTCATGCCATTCATGAGGTCTCTGTTCACGTAACAGAATCATCTCTGAAACGCCTCACTTCCTACTACTATCCCCTTGGGAGTTACATTCCAACAGGCAAGTTCCAGAAAAACATAAAAATTCAGTCCAATGCACATCCTCAACCTGGTGTGGTAAGCACAATATGCACATTCTATAAATATTTGTTGAATAAATTAACAAATTCTCATTGTGTTGTTTCCATGGATAATATTTGTGCACTGCATTGCTCAGCATCTTGCATTTTCTCCAACTTTAGTGTTTAGAAACCTTTTCCAGGGCAACCATCTCGCCTTTAACTTATAAAAATAAGGCACCTGTGACTAACCATGCTTCCCTTTTTATTCAGGCTGCAAAGAAACTCAGGGCCAAATCTGAAGTCTATTTGACAATTGTGAAGAAATTTATGATGTACAATATGCCAGCTTTTTTTAAATCTTAACTATGCTGCATTATTGCTCCTTCTTTCGAGATACTCTTGTGACCTTTTACATTTATTGATATACTTAGAAGTGAAAACACAGATTCAAAGTATTATAACATTTTTGAAATATGCTTTCAAAATATTTTTGAAATTTAGTTTTGAATGCTAAATCCCTCTAGATGGTGAGGAAGAGGTTAAATATCTATCCTAACTATTCTGCATATACAGATACAAAATGGTCCTTCTTTGTATCCCTTTTTTTTTGTTTAGTTCTGTCAGAGATTCACATACCATTGGCATGTAAATACTATAGGTGCAGGAATTCAGCAAAACAATCTAACACAGTCCAGCAGTCCACAATAGTAATGAGTTTTCCACAGGAGCTGTTGACTTGAGCCTTTCACAGCTTAGCATATTAATTTGGCTTTACTTTATACCTCCTTTTTATACTTTTCTGCTGGATGGTTAAGACCAAGACCAAAGCAAGACCGGTATAACAAGAAATGTAACTCTTGTATCTGATGTCAGTCAAGTACCCTCAGGATTTATCCTCTATCCTTGTACCGCAGTTTGCAGATCCTTTGTCTGTAACTTTTGTTGTTGTCGTTCTGTTCTCTTGTTTTCATTTGTTCCTTCTCTTTCCTTCCTGTCTTTTTCACCAGCTTCCCAGAGTTTGTGTGCTCTTCATTTGTCCTACAGTCTTGCTTCTAGTCTCTTCCTCTTCTTCTATTTTTCCTCCATCCCTTTAAAATTTTTCTCCTTGAGGTAAAATTGCCATACTGAGGGTTTGTTGCATACAATTTTCTGGATCATTTTTAAACTTTGTTACATAACCAAAAATCTACTTTATGCAGTCAAAGATGACAAACTAACAGTTATCTCAGTGTATTGGTTAATTTTCTCTCATTGCTTAGACCAAATATCCAATGTCCAAAATTAAGGAAGGTAAGTTTTATTTATCTCATAGTTTGTGGAGGTTTCAATCTATAATCATCTGGCTCCAGGCAAGGTGGCATGGCACAAGGGCAACAATTCAGGTGTCATAAGACAGAAAAAGCAACAAGAACAAAACAGAGGAAGGAGCAAGCTTTTCCCTTATACTGTAACCAGAGTACACTTGCTCTGAGGAATACACTGCCTCTGAGAAGACCACCATTGCCCTCCTCTTGCACAGGCTCAGGATGTTTACAAAGGGAGGGCCCTGTCTATCTGATGAGTCCTTTAAACTTCTAAATTTCACCAATTGACACAGTATGTCAATCATTACGCTTAGCCTCATTATCACTTTAGTCGAAGTGACATAGTTGCTGTAACCAGTTGTTCTTCCTGGTTTTTTTTTTTTTTTTCTTTTTTTTTTTTTTTTTTGGCGGAACTGGGGATTGAACTCATGCTCTTGTGCTTGCCAGGGAAGCACTTATTCCACTGAGCCATCTCCCCAGTCCCAATACGAAGTTTTCTTTTTTTTTTTTTTTTTTTTTTTTTTTTTTTTTTTTCCCCCCCCCGGAACAGGGGACTGAACTCAGACCCTTGCGCTTGCCAGGGAAGCGCTTATTCTACTGAGCCGTCTTTCCGGCTGTTCTTCCTGGTATATTAAGACTTAGATTGTCTAAAGGTCATAAAAAGAATAGCCAGTACCAAAGAATCAGGGACTATGCCAAGTAGGCAGCAACTTCTAATCCACAATAAACTGAAGAGGTAGGACCTTGAAACACTCAAAACTCAAAATCCAGCTATGGCTTGAAGGTATCTCAGAAATAGCCATTTTCTAAAGGAAATACTAGTAATAAAGCTACTCAACATAGGCAATTTACAAGCATCAACTGAGTTAAACTAGAAAGAAAGGAAGAAAGGAAGAAAAGAAAGAAAGAAAGAAAGAAAGAAAGAAAGAAAGAAAGAAAGAAAGAAAGAAAGAAAGAAAGAAAGAAAGAAAATTAAACAACATATAACCCTAGATGTCCAGCTCATCAAAGGCAAAAAATAAAAAATAATAGAAACTATACACAACAAAATGTGTCAACATGAGGACAGAAAGACAGGATTACAGTTAGCAATCATGAAAAGTTTTTCGTTGTTGTTGTTTTTGTGGAACTGGGGATTGAACTCGGGCCCTTAAGCTTGCCAGGAGAAAAGAGTTCTTAAAAATAGGAAAGAAACACAAGAAATCAACCCAGTAGCTGCTAGATGATGCAAAGAAGAATAATATAAGGTTGATCGTAGTCAATCAAAATGGAGAAGATAGCACAAAAAAAAAAAAAAAAAAAAAAAATCAAATAAAAAAAGAACAAAAAAAAAACATCAAAAAAAAAAAAAAAAAAAAAAAAAAAAAAAAAAAAAAGTTAATAGAAAAAAAAAAAAAAGGAAAAAAAAAAAAAAAAAAAAAAAAAAAAAAAAAAAATCTGTTCACAGATGTCCTAGCAAAAAACTTCCAAAGCATGAAAAAACAATTTGACATACAGACAAGTGGAGACATGTATCACTCTAAAACTTGTCCATAATCAAAAAAGAGTCTACAGAAATGCATATAACAGTCAGGGTTCTAGAAATTTAACACAAGTAGAAAATACTAAAAGTTATTAAAGAAAAGAAACAAATCACCTCTAAACCAAAGCCCATCAGAATCACAGCAGACTTCTCAACACAGACCCTCAAATCAAAGACAGTTGGGAATGAAGTATTTCAAGATCTAAAAGAAAACAGTGTCCAACCCAGACTGATGTACTCCACAAAACTATCTTTCAAAATTGATGGAAAAATAGGACAATTTCATGACAAAAAACACCTAAGGAAATTCATGAACACCACACCAGCCTTCAAAAATGTTCTGAAGGTTTTCAAGAAACATCAGTACAGCATGGCTGGTGTGGCCTGACCCCAGGCAGCTGGGATTCCTTCTTTCTTTGGGTATTATGCTTGATCAGGCACCAGTTGATAAGCAATGTATCCAGATGTGCTGTTCTTACTTTTGAAGACTACATATTAAAAATGCAGTGGGGCTGGGGAGATGGCTCAGTAGAATAAGTGCTTCTCTAGCAAGCACAAGGACCTGAGTTCAACCCTCAGTTCCTAAAAAGAAAAAAAAAAAGATTTTAAGCAAGTATTTAAAAAGGCTGAATGACTTCCATTCAACAAATTTATGGAAAGAATATTCTGTGATGTGGCCCTTTGCACTTCGCAAGTCTCATAAGCATGTAGCAAATTATCTTCCCTTCCAGGGAAACTCTGATTGACAACCAGAGTGAGGATTTTGACACCACAGGCATCCATTCTCTCCTCTGGCCTACTCAGACCATGAAACAGAGTCTGAAAAGTGCTGCCACTAAAAACACTGGGTGCCAAGCCAGATAATTTCTCTAGTTATCAGCCCCCACATTTTTTTCAAGGCTTGAATTCGTGGAAATTTCCAACCTAGAAATACCTTGGAGTCAAGGAGCTTTGAAATGTCAACATGCAACTACTCGCTGGTGTACTTACAGTCTTGAATAATTATGTTAGGAATGTCCTAACCTGAACTGGTGGAATTACTTAGACAAAAGAACCCTTTCCTTCCATATCATGCACTTTGGCCTTCCTGAATTAAGCTTTTTCTAGGGTAGAGCCACCATCGTGTTCAATCAACATTAATACAAATCCCAGCAGTGATTATTAAAGAGCCTACTGTGTGCCGAGTGTTTTTTTTTTGTTTTTTTTTTGTTTTTTTTTTTTTCTTTTTTAAGAATCTACAAGGCAGATCTTCCGATATGCATTTCTGGGATAAGGATCTGAGTAATCCAATTTCAAAACCCATTCTTACTTGTTCTGCTGCATTCTGAGATATTTCACCTTTCCTTTCTCAGAAAGTTAGAAACAAATGCAATAAAAATAAACCGGGGCTCTTTATGGGGGTAGGGAGTAAAGGAGCTTTCTTTATACATCTTTTTTTCAAAATTGTTTCTATAGCTATTTACACTGATACTGATTGTGAGCAAAACCCAGCCGTCCTTCAGCTCTGGTCCTGTTCTTCACACCCATCTGCTTTTCTGGCCTCAAAAGACAGAGAGAAAATGTCAGATGTAAATTCTGAGAAGCAGCTCTTCATATAGCTGACAAGGATCTCTGAATTGTCTCTGTTACACAACGGAACAACCTCCACTTACTTAAACAGTTATTCTCATTCCCAGCTAATTTTGATTTTCAACTGCTTTTATCATTTCTAATTCAAATGCCTCTAATAACTTTTTAGAAATCGTTCCACAATGAGATCTGTACCACAGATTCTCTGTGGAAAGAGTTTTCCTTTGTCATCTAGTTATAAATACCTTCCTTTTGGTTATCCTCATCGGTCTACGATGCTTTCTCTTTTCACCAAGTACCTTACAAGGCAATTTATCAAAAGCACCGGCAAGGTAATTCTGAAAGCTTCCTGAAAAGCACAGCATTATTTGCAAGGAAAGCAGACTAAGTTACAAGTAAATTTCTGTATTTCTTAGCACTTTAGAATCATATTCATTGCAACTGAAAATGATCAAAAAATAAAAGCTAATTTACCACATCTTATCACTTATGAAATGCTCTTTTAAGTAATCAACCAATTACTCCCTGTTATTTTACTATCTGATTAAAATATGAACATAATTATTAATTCAAATCAAGCTCATCAGGATACCTCCAAGCTTTGATCTTATTTTTATTCATTGTTTTCCACAATAAATTCTGAATAGCCTTTTGAAGTTCCTAAATGATTTTCAAGCTTTCACTGCACAAAAATAAATAAATAAAAATTCATGTAGTCTTGGGACAAACCAATTTTGAAACAAATTCCTTGGGTCCAAATTTAGAAAAAAATAAAATGAGAGAGAAGATAGTGCCATATTAATTTTTTAAAAGAACAGTGTTTTAAGCATTATTTCAGCTCAGGCACCAGGCCAAAGATCTTTGACAAAATCTAAATTTTGTTTAGAATCTCACTTGCTCTTGGTGAAGGGAATAGGGTCCTGTATGGTGACTGTCCAGGCGTAAAGAAGTCAGGGAGGTGAAGGTCTATCCTGGAGAGCCAGGAACCTAGGGCCGGTCTGTACTCACCCCTATGTTGCCCCTAAAAGCAGCTAGTAGGATCTGTTAGACAGGGGAATGTCCCCTCCAATATACACAGAATCATATAATGGAAAGAGAAGCATGTTTTAGAGAATTTAAACCAAAAAGCCATTTCTTTTCACTTACAAACCTGAAGTACAAGTCACTGGTAGCTGTTAGAAGGATTACAGATCAGATAGTAAGTTCTGGGTATAAAATGGGGCCTAAAGGATTGGTAGCTACTATAATTATTAGTGTTTGTCACCTCCTGAGTTACCCAACATAAGAGCATATATTTTGTCTTCCTTTTCCTTTCCTATGAGTGAAGCCTCAGGTTAGAGAAAGGAAGCAAATGGTCATGCAGCAAAGAGGCGGCAGAGGCTTCAACTTGGTTCACAGCGTGACAGTGTGCTCTGCCCTCCCACCTGCAGTCCCATGGCATCTTGGGTCAAATGCCATTCCTGTATGCTTGGACTTGTTAGACGCGCTCAAGTTGAAATAATGAAAAGAAAGGAAAACTGCTTTGAAGATAATAATTTTCAATATATTAACCATCGTTAATCTCCTATTCTTGTGTTTTGAAATGTTGTATCAGTTTTACTGATTTTTTTCTCTTTAAAATAAGAGACTAAGGGCTGGTCCAATAGCTCAGTGGATTAAAGCACCTGCAAGTAGGCCCAGGGAACCAGGGTTCAATCCCCAGACCTGCTGTGCTAGCCCCACCCCCAGGTGCTTGCTGAGATGGCAATTGAGACTGGGCATGGTGGCCCATGCCTGTAATCCCAGCTCCTGCCAGGCTATAAACAGGTAGATCACTACAGGGCCGATCTAGTAGTGAGACCCTGAGCACCCTGTAGAACCTTCCCTAAACAAAATACAAAATAATAATAATAATAAATAGACTAATCTAATAAACAACCCAATCTAAAAATCAGCAAAGAATTTGCACAAACACAGCACTTCTCTGAAAAGGAAATATAAATGGCTGACAAGCGTGTGAAAAGATGCTCAACACCATTGACCATTAGAAAACTGCAAGTACGAGATATCACTTCACACCCACGAGGGTGGCTGCTAGCAAACCAGAAATGATGAGAGTTGGGAAGAATGTGGGGAAATTAGAACTTTTGTGCACTACTGTTGGAAGTGTCTAATGGTGCTGCCACTGTGGAAAGCAGCATTGAGGTTTAGGCATAAGAACTACCGTATGACAAAGCAATTCCACTTCTGCACACATAACGAAAAGAGTTGCCATAAGATCTTAATGAGGATCTGTACATGCTTATTCATGGCAACATTATTCAAAATAGCTAAAAGCAACCCAAGGAGCCACTGGTGGGTGAATAATAAGTAAAATGTGATATGTGCATACAATGAAATATTCAGCTGTAAGGAAGAAATTCAAAGACACGTTACAACAGGCATGGACTTTGAAGTCATTGTGCTAATGAAATAGGACAGTTATGAATAGGTAGATATTGTATGCTTCTGGTTATATGATTATCTAGAGTCATCAAATTTAGAGTCAGAAACAGTGGTTGTTGCCAAGCTGGCAAAGAGATGAGGATGGAAAGTTATTGTTTAATAGGAAGCAGAATATCACATTTGGAAAATGGAAGTTGTACAGTTTGATGTTGGTGATGGCAATACTGCAGTGTGAAAATACTGCATTCTGTCTATTTAAAAATGGATAAAATGATACATCAGATTTTATGTATATGTTAACTATAATTTTTAGAAATAAAAAAGAATAAATTATAAAGTATACTATGAAAGAAATATATCACAACCACAAGAAAACATATTTACCTATGTGTTTAATAATGGTTTCCCAATACAAATGTTTGAAAATAGGTATGCAGTATGTACAACACCCTTTCTTAAGAAAATAAATTGGTACTTACTTTTAATTGATGTAACTGTAAATTTTGTTTATTTTATTTATTAGATAAATTTTATTTCAAGAAAAAGAAGAAAAACAGAAAATGAGGAAAGCAAAGGAAAATATCTAGATTACACTGGGAGCCCTCACACTACTACAGGTCAAATTAATCAGTTAACTCGAAGTATAGAGGCCTCATGGTCATAACTAGAGATAACCAGGTCTCCTGCAAC
Organism: Ctenomys sociabilis; assembly: GCA_004027165.1. NCBI lineage: Eukaryota > Metazoa > Chordata > Mammalia > Rodentia > Ctenomyidae > Ctenomys > Ctenomys sociabilis. Next base: position 4,626 of record PVKA01002662.1, on the reverse strand, counting down.
CTCCAAACCAAACAGATCCAATCTGCTTTTATCACAGTGCATGGCCTTGAGCCAGGGTCTAGTACCAGGGACCAGGGGGCACCATAGCCTGTTTTGATAACAAGGATGAAAACGACAATGTACCCAGTGGAAACAGAGTACAAGAGGTATTTTAGCTGATCCCTCCCATTCACGGAGGTGAGTCCGATGGTAACTGAGTCCCTGAGAGACCCTAGCCCCAGATTCCATTCTCCAGCTTCCTCCAGCTTTGGCCTGTGGATGTGGCATCAGGCTAATGACGATATGCTCAGGTTCCCAGATGCTGGTAGATCACTGGACTTCCGCAAGCTCTCCCCAGTGACAGCAAATGGACCCCCGAAAGCTAGCCCACCGGTGTTCACTGGACAGTTTCCACAGCATGTCTTGCCTAAGCTTCTCTCCTACTCTGGACCCCTCATCCACTTCTTGTGAGAATGTTTGTGACTGCCAGCCTCACTAGCACTGGCACAAAAGTGTATCAGCCAGGGTGATAGCACAGCCTTTCATCTCAGAATTCTGGGAGGCTGAGGCAAGGGGATTGTAATTTCAAGCCCAGCCTGAGTAATTTGATGGCTCAACAAGACCCTGTGTGAAGGTCTTGGGATCAATCTTCAGTATTAAAAACCTTTTTTAAAAACTGGCCGGGAAGATGGCTCAGTGGAATAAGCACTTCCCTGGCAAGCACAAGGGTCTGAGTACAATCCCTGGTTCGGCCAAAAAAAAAAAAAAAAAAAAAAAAAACACTGTATCCCAGGGCCATTTGCTGCTAAACAGAACAAGCTCATGATCACTAAACACAGGGAGAAGCTGTCTCCTGCCCACTAAGATAAATAGAATCCCTTTATCTCCTCCAAGTTCCAGAGCCCCCTGTATACTAGAGAAAAGGGAGCCTTCCCTGAGACAACCTCCATTTGCTAAATTAGCAGCCTGGCAGCAGAACAGCCATCATGCCAATGCACTGCAGCTACCCTCTCAGTCCCCTGGCAGCTTCTGGGAAAGTCTTTGGGTTCCGAGGGGTATATGGTTGCAAAGCTGAAACTTAAAGGAATTGACGGAAGGGCACAACCAGGAGTGGAGCCTGCGGCTTAATTTGACTCAACACGGGAAACCTCACCTGGCCCAGACACGGACAGGATTGACAGATTGATAGCTCTTTCTCGATTCCGGGGGTGGTGGTGCATGACCGTTCTTAGTTGGTGGAGTGCTTTGTCTGGTTAATTCCAATAATGAACGAGACTCCGGCATGCTAACTAGTTATGCGACCCCCGAGCGGTCGGCGTCTCCCAACTTCTTAGAGGGACAAGTGGCTTTCAGCTACCCAAGATTGAGCAGTAACAGGCCTGTGATGCCCTTAGATGTCCGGGGCTGCACGCACGCTACACTGACTGTCTCAGCGTGTGCCTTTCCTACGTCGGCAGGTGCAGATAACCCATTGAACCCCATTCGTGATGGGGATCAGGGATTGCAATTATTCCCCATAAATGAGGAATTCCCAGTAAGTGCAGGTCATAAGCTTGTGTTAAGTCCCTGCCCTTTATACCAGCTTGGATGTACCAGCTGCTCTAAACGCCAGGTCACTCTCCAAAACCAGGATGGCTTTCCCAATAGTGTTGGCCTTGCCTTCCTCCACACTCATGCACACTTAGAGTTAAAGATCCCTCCCTTCCCAAAGTAGATGCTCAGGGCTGCTACCAACACTTCCCAGAGTGAATGAGACCTCCCAGGCCTGGGTGGGAGTGTGGAGGCTCAGCTAATGAGCATTTGTGAAGCCTTCTGCTGAGGAAAGGCCAGGGAAATGCTCATTATCCCAGCAGTGCTGTCAGCAGTCAGGAGTTCTCAAGCAGGAGAGCAGGGAGAGCCTCCTGTCCAGTCTGTATGGCCGCTGGCTTTCCCCCCAGAGACATCAGACTTGAATCCAAGCAGACCCTAAAGCAGTCACTGATGCTTTGCACTCTTGGCCCCCCTTTCAAGGGAAGAATCTGCTCCCTAGGACCTCCCTCTATTTTGTACTCTTCCAACATGCTTAGCCTAGAATCCTGTGTCCTGTGCCACCACACCAACTCCCCAAGCACAGACATTTACTGGTGACACAGTGCCATTCTACTTGCCCTTGTCCAACTCTTCAAAAACTCGTGTATCCTCCTCCTGCCAAACCCCGATATGCAGCCCATCCATCCCTGTAGCTGTTCATCATCCAGAATGTTTAATGAATTCCTGAGAGTCCCAGGCTCTGCTCACATAAGCAGGATGAATAGGAGAGCAAAACAGACATCCTTGCCCACATGGGACTCTCCAACTAATGAGGACTGATGTCTATCGCTAGGCATAATAAAAAGTTGAGTGATAAAATACAGCAGCAACTGGTAACTGCTATAGAAAAAGGAAACCACAAGAGCAAGACATGGTAGCTGAGGAGTTTGGGAATACCAGAAAGGACCTACAGAGTTCAGCAGAGGACTCAAAGGAAGCTTTGATGAGAGATTAAAATCTGAACAAAAACCTAAAGAAGGTTCAGGATGTAGAAAGTCAGGTTCCCAGAGGAAGATTTTTCTTAGGCACTATGGAACAACCAGTGAAACAGCTATGATAGGAAAAGCCTGCCTGGCCTGTCTGGCCTCCAAACTGTGGCATCTCCAAACTCTTTGAGTGAATCTTTCTATGTTCTTCTTTCCAATCATTGACTCAGGAAGTTACAAAGCTACAGTCAAACAATTGACCAAGTCCAGGCTCCTAAGTTTGGCAATGAAGACATCCTAGGTCCTGGGCCCACCTCTCCACATGCAGTGAACATCATGCTCTGCCTGGATCTCTCTTCCCATTGCTGTGCACTGACACATCAGTTTCTATTTTCCTTGTTGCTTACACTGGTACCTGCAACCTTATTGAAAAAGCCTGGCCTTTAAGCTACTCCCTTGTCCTTATGCAGAAATCTAGGAGTATCTAGAATTCTGTGTCTCCTGTCTGCACTAACCTGTACATGTGTGGAGTTTTAAGAGCTAAAACTTTCTCTAGTAGCTGACAAATTTTATGCTCCAGAGTTCTCTGGAGGATCAGCCTGCCTTATCAGCTGGGACACGACCTCGCATCCTTGCTAGGGTTCTTTCTTGCTTTGCCCCACCCCATTCCCCAAACCTGAAACTTTGCTTCCCCTGGAAGCATTACCTTAATAAATCATTTGCACATCAGACTATTTTAGGGTCTGTTTCTAGATAAGTGACCTAAGACAGTGTCCACATTTAGTGCTAGACATGGCTTCTCCACTTCTTTTCTTAGCCATTCCGGCCAGCACTATTTCTCTCCTCTGAGTTCTTGCAACAATAAACGAGTGACACACACACAGAGTTTTGTTTGTATGAGTTTTCCCAAATCTACCTATTGTCTTCCAAAGGAAACTGTGAGTGACTTGAGGGCAGCAATGATGTTTTCGGCTGCTTGGAGGCTTCAGCACCAGAAGAAGCTCGAAGCCTGTCCTCAAAACTTCTTGAAGGTAACTGGAAGTCAGGTGAGCTTGATTGTCCTGTGCATGGTTCAACATGGAACAAGGGATTTCAATAAGACCCTATGATATGGTTGTCTGCACACCATGACTCAGAAACATATCTGGGGTGAGCTCCCTATCCCAGGGAAAACTGGGTCCACAGAGGCTTTGGGTGCCACAAGGGGCATGATTTCAGACCTGTGATGGTTTATGTAAAGCCTCCAGCCTCTCTAGGAAACTCAAAGTGGGGTCCTGAAGAGGGTGTTTGATTTCTCCCATTTCCTTGTCACACTCTCCCAGACTCCCCAGTTTCTCCCATAGTGCTTTGCTATAATCCTGACTGAAAGAAAGCTTTAGTAAGCCACCTTTGAGACACATCTTTGTTTCAATAGAGTTGCAAAATCAGGGTGTCAGAGAGTACAAAATAATAATCCCTTACAAAGATACAGCATATAAAAAGTAAAGAGCACCCTCTCACTCATTCTTCCATTAGACCCTTATAACAATTCTGTAAGATGAGTGAAGCAGATACAATGGACACCTTTGTTATACAGACAGGAAACTGGGATCAGGAGAAGGTGAGGACCTCACCCAAGCACACACACATACCAAGTGGCAAAGCAACAGCTGGATGAGGACCTTGTCCATAGCAGGACAACAGAAAGTCTTACTGTCTTCTGCAGCAGAAAATAATACAAGAGAAGCCTTCTCCCTTCTTCTGCACCTACTGGAGAAGCTCATGAGGCTTGGGCTACAGGAAGAGACACACCAATAAAGCAGACACAGAGTATAGCAGTTGTGACTGGGACAAAGCACCTTGCCTCGTGATCACTGATGAAGAAGGACTAGGAGCTGCAGGAGAAAACCTGGGGAAAGGTGGACAAAGGTTCCTTCTACTCCCTACATGCTTCAGTGCAGTCCTGTGAAGTAGGTAATATTGGTCCAGTTTTACAGACCAGGAGACAAGTTCAGAGAGACTTGATGAGTTCAAGATCACAGTTTAGTAATAACAGTCAATAAATAGCCATGCATTGAGTTCCTGCTGTGTTAGCTGTGCTGACTCAGTAATTTTAGTATTCCTTAACTTGTTGGCAAGAGGGGCTGTATGAGTTCAGGAATCAAATCAATAT